>JBAMCR010000105.1:0-58395 GCA_037075045.1 Mulgravea parasiatica
TGTATATGTATATGTATATGTATATGTATATGTATATGTATATGTATATGTATATGTATATGTATTTGTATATGTATTTAGATTCAATAGCCACAGACAAACAGTCTGGCAGAATCTGTTAAATCGGGCAATATGCCAATTGCAACTTGAGATACTTATCGTAAGTTTCTATGCTTTTTTTCCTTCTCCTTTTTCCTTTTGTTGGTTTTTCATGGCATGTGTATGTGTATGTGTATGTGCATGGGTGTGTGTGTGTGTGTGTGTGTGTACTTTTCTTTTATAATTTTTACATATTTTACAATTGCTTTCAAATCTTAATTGCATCTCATTTGCATCTCATGAGTCGTGCTCGGTTCTTCGGGCAGCCGCTAATGAGGCATTTTATCTGGCACTTTGTGCAGACAGCACAACAACAACAACAAGAAAAATAAAACAACAAAACTGTAAATACCCCCTCCTCCCGCCACCTCCTATCACGAAAATATACCAATTTCCTCTGTCTTGCCCCAACCCACATAGTGTGCCCTATCAATCTGTGGCAGCCTCCAAATACTCGTACATAAGTGGCAGCAATAGTAACCGGGGCACTTGCCAGTTTATTGTGCTAGTTTTTTTTCTTTCCTCTTCTTTTAGTTTTTGTTCTCTTTTTGGTAGTATAGCATATACCCTGTAATCATTGCCGCGGTGTAAGCGAGGGTATCATTGGCAGATCAAATGCCAATAAAGAATTTTAAATAAATATTTTTGCATTTCAATAATTAACTAACTAAGCGATAAAGTTAATTATAAAAAAAGAATAAAATTTCTAGTAATTTATTATTTTTGTTACAATATATTATATTATATTATTACAGTATATGTATATGTATGTATGTGTATGTATGTTTTATACAATCTCTCAGAGTTCTAAGTAATACGCGTAGAAAATTGAAAACTAAATGGTATCTTGTAGTCTTAGTTTTACTTTTTCTTTGCTTGTAACTTGTACAACGAGTGCTACACGTTGTTAATATTATTGTTGTTATTTTTATTGTTGTTGTTATTATTATTATTATTATTGTTGTTGTTGTTCCTACTGGAATGGGCGCTACATGAAACATTTGCTCATCCAATTTGAACAGCCAAGAAATTCTCTGTGCACTTGTTGAGAAAATTGCACTGCCCGACAGTTCAAAAAAAAAAAAAAAATTATAATAAGAAAAATGGAAAATGAAAATTTAATATATTTTATTTAAATTTATGTTTTTCTCTATTCCCATTTCCCCCCCCCCCCCCCCATATGGCAATTATTTATTCAGACTCTGATTGTGTTTAGGTCCAAAATTTAACTTTGATTTTTTGCAGATTTCTTTTAGATTCTCAATTATAAAGTTGTGTGAAATATTTCTGAATATTATTTGTTTATTTTGTTTATTAATTATTGTATTTCTCTTTTTGTTTTATTTGCAGAATGTGGTGGACCATCACTGGCAACTTTGGTAATATTCTGCCCATCGATTGGTCCAAGTCTTATACGCGCCAGATGCACATGCCGACCCTTAATTTGGGTCAGAATCGGACAAAGCAACAGCAGCAGCAGCAGCAGCAACAGCAGCGTAATCAGCAGCAGCAACCACATCAGCAATCACATCAGCAGCAACAGCAACAGCGACAACAACAACAGCAGCAGCAATTGTTGGATGCACAAACACCGGGAGACGAGTTCAATGACCTAACGAGCGAAGACGAGGCGGTGGCCAATGATTTGGATATGCATGCATTGATATTGAATGGCCTCACCGGGGATGTGGATGAACCCATTAAGACGGTCGAGGAGGTCATCAAGGAGATCGATGATATTATGGATGAGGCCGAGAGTCCATTGGATGAGCCAGACACTTGCGATTCGGAGGTCATTGAAAAGGCTCGTGAGGTCCTTGGTGCACCCCTCTATGCGGAGAGTAAGAGCATTTTCTTTTTTGTTTTTTTTTTTTGTATTTGTTACTTATTCCATTTTGTATTTTATTGATTTGATTTCGGATGTAGAACTACAATATCTGAGTAGCACACAGCTAAACGAGCTGTACATGGAAATGGAAATGCTCATCCAGGAGCTAAGCGAAACGCTCATCAATGAGCTGGCACTGCGTGACGAGCTCGAATATGAGAAGGAGCTGAAAAATTCATTTATATCGCTTCTATTGGCCGTTCAAAATAAACGTCGACAATACCATGTCGAAAAGAAGCGGGGCAAATTCCAAGGTTTGTCTTGTCTTTTTAACAAAAAGCAACAATAAATAAACAAATTGTTTTTATTTTTTATTTTTTTTATTTTTGCAGGTCCAGAGCCCAAATATTTGACCACTGTCATACCGTATCACCTGGAGAATGGCACACCCAACAATCAGTCGTTGCAGGTGTTGATTAAAAGTAAATACAACAATTATTTAATTAATTACACTTATTGTACTTTTATTTAAACATTTGTTTGTTTGTTTTTTTTTTGTATATTTTTCTAGTACTCAAGGCAATTAATGAAGACAGTCCAACGGTGCCGACGTTGCTAACGGATTACATTTTGAAGGTCCTGTGCCCCACATAAATGGATAAACAATAACAAACAACAAGCAACAAATAACAACAGCAACAGCAACAACAACAAAACAACAACAATATATACGCTCTATCTCTCTATCTGTGTTTATACGAGTATATATATAGTATATATGCATATATATTATAATTTATGATTAGTTATATTACTAATATTATAATATATTTAAAGCTTAACAACTATTTAAAAATGAAATGCGAAATGCAAGCAAGTCTCCTTATAGTCCCACATTAAAAACAAAAAGAAAATCAAAAACAAATAACAAATAACAGCAAAAGGAAGAGAAACACAGAAACAAAATGAAAATTTATTCAGAAGATTTCTCGAATCAGAATAGAAGAGAAACGCGTAATACTCAAATATAAATAAAATAATAATGTTATATCCAAATGAGTCGCTTAATAATACGCGTATGCCTACAATTAATGTGTATTAAACATATTTACATACGTATGTATGTATGTATGTATGCATGTATGCATGTGATTGTGAGCGTATTATTTATGCATTTGCAATTTGCAATTAGCACGCAATACTCAACTCTAATGAAATTCTTAAGCATAATTTATAACACAATCGCATAATCGAATGCTGTTCACAAAGGCTAATCAAATTAAGCTTCAACAAATAAATGTATTGTAATAATTAGAATATGAATATAAATATGAATATGAATATGAATATGAATATGAATATAAATCTTAAATGCGTATTGTAATGCCATACAACAACGTATTGTAGTCGAATATATAGATATATATATGTATGTATGAGCATATAATTTTTATTATATACATATACATACATACATACATACATACATATATATATATATCTAAATTTTCTTTCTTTCTTTTTTTTTTTGTATACTTTTGTTGCTGCTTCAAACTGTAATTGAGAAACGATTTGGAACAGTATAAAATATATAAATATAAATTGTATGTATAGCAAGTAAATTGATATCTGAAAGAAAGAAATGTAATTTGTAATTTGTAATTTGTTCTACGTACGTATACATATACATATGGTACATACGGTACATACTTGCGTATGTAACTGTTCGATATCCATTCGCTTTTGAATATTGTGCACCCAACGAGTTTGCATTTTGCTAAATCATCTCAGCTGAGCATCAGGTTTACATAATATATATAATATATAATATATTATATATACTTATATATAAATATTTATATATATGTGTGCATTCGATAATTATGTATAAACAAAAATTGTTTTCAATTTGTTACAATATCTTTTATTATTATTATCATCATTTTAATATTATTACTATTATTATTACTATTATTATTATTACTATTATTATTATTATTATTATTATTATGTTTTGTGCTCGAGGCGAGTTGTGTGCGTGGCCATAAAATGAATTATTTTTGTTTTTGTTTAAAACAATTTTCCTTTTAAATTTAATATGTAATTTTAATTTGCATGCAAAACGCTGTGTTATTTAATTTTTATTAAACAAATACAAATACAAATACATATACAAATACAAATACACATACATATGCATATGATTACAAGTATATTATTTAAAAACGAAACTTTATACATATATACAGCATAAACATGAAAATTATATATTTAATACACAAAATGCAAAGTAAAAACAAAATGAAAATAAATAAATAAATACATAAACAAAACAAATACAACACTAAAATGATAAAATAATAAATACTAGTTTAAATTTTCGAGTCAGGCGCACATTGCTATTATTTATTTACATACATATATACATACATATATAATCTGCCTTTTGTTATTTACAAATAAATCGAAATAAAAATATATAATATATTTATATATAAATAAATATGTATATGCAAATAGCTATAATTAATTAATTGAAATAACGCATCATATCTCACAATTCACAAACTGAAACAAAATATAACAAATCAAAATATATAAAACTTTTGTTATCTTCGGCTAACCGAAGCTTGCATACACTTTCCAAAAATAAATAACTCAATAAATCAATAAACAAAAATAAATACTAGAAAAGAGCGATAAAAACTAAATGCATAAAAATAAAAATAAAACTAAATCTACTTTATTAACGGTCTACAATCGATTGTGATTTTTTGTTTGTTTTTTTGTGTTTTTTGTTTTTATAGTAACTTTTTTGGAAAAAAGTTTATATGTCGAGCACATTTAATGCAAATCTTAGGTACCTTTAAAATAACAAACAATATGCATTCAAAAAAGAAGAAAAAAAGAAACAAACAAAATAAAAAAAAAAAGAAAACTTAACTAAACTACAATATAAACTATAAAAGACATTCTAAAGAGAAACAAATTGAACAGACAGTATAAATGTTTGCGAGTCATATACTGTACATGTATGTATGTACGCATGAATATATATATTTATTACATTCATACTCATGCACAGATACACAGATACACACACATACACATCCATAAAGATACATATGTATGTATGTATTTGCGCTTTATATTCGAAAAGAATGCAAGAAAGATATTTATTAAAATGCAAATTCAAAATATAATTTAAAAATAAAAAACAACAACAACAAATTGCTATTTATAATACTTATAATAATAATAATAATAAAAAAGAAGAAGAAGAAAAATCCAAGCGTATTTTGTATATTTAATCAAAGAGTCCATGTTAAAATCGAAATTATAGGCAAGCAACTTGTGGAAATTTAATGTTTATTTGATAATTTATAATAAAAAAAAACCAACCAAAAAAAAAAAAAAGAAACGGAAAAAATATATGTATGAAAATACTAATAAGATGCATGACATATGGAAATGTATGTATCTTCATGCGGATAAATACAATATATAAGTATGTACATTTATGTACTTATATGCATCGCAATGCTCTATATACAAAAGGGAAAACTTTTAAATTGCTTAAATAAAAAAATATAAAAAAAACAAAGAAAAAAAAAATAAAAATAAAAATTATAAAAGCAAAAATACTAATTTGATTTTATTCTTTTCGATGTCTCGTCAACCAGCTCTGACTGTATGAATCCAATTGGAGAGCAAATAGATTATTCAAAAGTATCTTTTCGTCTTTTCCGCTATTTGGTTTCTTTTTTTTCTGCTCGAATGTCATAAAAATATTTTTAATGCTTAGTTTCATTAAAAACCCTGTGCCTTAATCACCAATCATTCACATATCAATCAAGATATTTCTCGTCTCAGATACTCTTATTTGAATTAATTTCTAACTTGCATATGGTTTTCCAATTAGGGCGCTCATTAGGCCAGTGTTACCACATTAAATTAATTCGAAATATCGCTTTACGATTATTTAAATGATTCTCAATAAAAAAAAAAAACAAATAAAACAGGAAACAGTTGTTCTTTGGAAATAAAAAAAGGGTATAAGTAATAAAATTCTAAAGTTATAAATATTTTCAAGTTGATGATTCAGACGGTGCACGAGATTTTGAAAATGTAGCAAATTTAGTGTGTACACACTTTAGGCAGTTGGGAATGGCCAACATCGATAGATTGCTAGTTGGTATCGATAGCAGTTTTGCTCGATTGCTTCCATCACTACGACACTAGCCTTGCCTATCCATCATTTTTTTTTTTGTATCCAAACAGTAAAAATAAGTTTTAACAAAAGCATATACACATAATTTTAGTTTTTTTTTTTCGTTTAGTGTAAAGTTTATTTATTTTTTAAGTGCGCGTTCAATTAAAAAAATGTCATCACGAAGGTAAATCCAATAGGAAAAACGACAATGTACACACACACTCACATGCACATAAATACATGTGTATTTTTATATACAATACATGCATGCATACGCGCACACAGCAAACACACACACACACACACACACACAATACACACATTCCCACATACACGCGCGGACAAACACATAGATACACTCTGGGGCTATTTACATATATACATATGTATGTATGCACGTATATGTATGTATTTACAAAAACAAATCAAAAAAAAAAATACCGAAAAAAACCAAAAGAAAAATATAATACAACGTTGAGATAAAAAAAAATAATATAATAAAAATTGCAACAAAGTGCTGAAAGCAAATTACCTAGCGGCAAGCAAGCCATCCCCCACCCTGCCGCAAACCCAAACCCTCCCTCCTTTTGGTTCGTACTATTAGTTTGCAGCAGTATCGCTCTACAGCCACAGCCACAGCCACAGCCACAGCTACAGCTACAGCTACAACTACAACTACAACTACAGCTACAGCTGTTACTGTCTGCCAACTCTGTTGCTGGCGTCGCTGCTGCTGCTGGTGTTCGTCCCAGAACAGGGGAACGAAACGAAACGGAAATAGGGGCACGGCCAGGCAGGTGCCCATAGACAAAAAAATCCATTTACTGACATTATGTACAAAATCTATTCTAAAAATCTAAACGCTTCACTGATTTTTTTTTAAACAAATATTTAAATATACATTTTTTTTTGTCTTTTTTACAATTTAAATATAATATTTAAGATTTAAGATTAATATTTAAATTGCACGTTATTGTTTTTTTATTTGTTTGTACAATATAATGAGAATAAATACATTTTACCGTTTCACAGATGGTTCCACCCTACGATAACGGGCATCGAAGCTGAAAAATTATTACAGGAACAGGGTTTTGATGGTTCATTTTTGGCACGGCTATCATCCTCAAATCCGGGAGCTTTTACCCTATCTGTGCGTCGTGGCAACGAGGTAACACACATTAAAATCCAAAATAATGGCGATTTCTTCGATCTTTATGGCGGTATGTATCCTCCTCCACCGACTATGTTGCCAATCCAATCGCATCTCAATCATTGATCAATCCAACATTCGCATTCCAGGTGAAAAATTTGCCACACTGCCCGAACTGGTGCAGTACTATATGGAGAATGGTGAGCTAAAGGAAAAAAATGGCCAGGCCATTGAGCTAAAGCAGCCGCTTATTTGTGCTGAGCCCACCACGGAAAGGTAAGCTCTTCCCACTATTTTTCTGCTGTTGTTGCTGTTCCCAATTAGAGCAACAACAAATCTAATTCAACTGTTAACAGCAGTCTGTTATGTTAAGTTAACATTGCTCGCTAGCAAAACGATTTTACTTTCATCTTGTGCTGTTGGCTACAGTTGCAACAATATCTTTTCACAACTGTTTTTTTTTATTATTGTTACTACTATTGTACAATAGTATTATTAAACATTTTATTATGTTTATGTTTATATATTTATTGATATTACAAAGCGATCCACAATGTGCCCATTGTGCATTTTGTGCATTTTGTGAACGCGTCTGGTGATGTCGCCGTGCAGTCTATAAAACAGATAAATCTACAAGTGTATGTATGTATATACATATGCACATATCTACATGCACATGTGTATGTACAAATGCATATTTGTGCATATACATACGTGTGAATGCGTATGTATCTACATACAAACATATGTAGGTATCTAGATACAAATACTTTTATTCGGGAGATTCCTTGATCTTATTTTTGTGTACCCTAGCAAAGAGTATTTTCATTTCGTATTGGAATTTGTCACAAGAGCCAAGTGTATATATATATATATATAATCCTGATTCGTTAAATAGGCTAAATCATAATGAATATTATTTAAATATAGCTCTCGATTTAATTTCTTTTATATTTCTTTTTTTTTTTTTATATGTAAATCAAATTCATAAATTATATTATAACATTTGTGTTATGTTTGTAGTAGTGGAATTATTTTGTTCATATTTTTTAGTTTTAAGCGATTTGGCTTAAATTTATTAAATTTAATTCATTTTTTATAATATTATATAATTTGTTTGCGTATTCTTAAGTATTTAAAAAATTTAACTTGTTTTTCAAAAACTTTCAATGTGAAGAGTATCAAGAATTCATAGCACAACAGATAATATTTAATTGTTATATACATATGTTACATATGTATAAATACATTTACACATTTACATATGCACATACACACATGTACATACATACATACGTAATCTTTGATTTTGAAATGTTTTTGTGCATTATTTTTGTCATTTGTACTCGAAATCGCGCAATGAACAAAAAAATTTATTTACAAATGTGTGTGTGTGTGTGTGCATATGTATGTATGTGTGTATTCATAAATACACAATTACCGCTAGCAGCTGTTGTAATTATTAAGTTAATTGACCCCAATATAATGTAAATGGTATATGTATGTACCATATATTATATAAACAAATAAAACGAAAAACGAAATATAAATTTTAAACTTACAATAATTGTGAACAATGTAATATATAGGATATAGCCTATGTAAAATTGGCCAAATACATACACACGTATTTATATAAAGTATCTGTATGTATGTACCATATATACATAGACAAAAAAAATCCAATTATTATTTTTTTAACTATTACTAGAGAGATTCAGCCATTGATCAAACACTTTGTAATCGTATGGGACACGAATAATTCAATAAGTTATTGACAAATGCGATAAGTCAATAAATAAACAAATAAGCGCAAAGTTTTATTGCTAATATATATATTGGATTTATACTACAATATAATGTAATAAAATATAATATAATATTGTAGTTGAATTGAATTTGGCGAAACACCTGCGACGACAACGCGACGTGCAGTCTGTTGCGTGTAGAACGCATGTATGTATATATGTATGCATGTATGTATGCATGTACATATGTATTAACAGTGCGCTGTTAATGCTGCTAACAGTATATGTTAATGCTCATTAATACATATTACACATACACCTGCACATGCAAATGTATGATTGTGTGGGTTTAGGTGATCGTTCTCAAGAAAAAAAAAATTAAATGAAATGCTTAAAAATTTCTTTAATTTAATTTAATGTAACAATTAACAAACACGTGTGTATTCACAATCAAACATACTATACATACATATTTACATATACACATATATGACATACATACATTCATACATAGAAAAAGACTTTTCATAGTAAAAACTTATGTGGTATGTAGTCGAAATTTATTGTATCGAATACATATACTATGTACATACATACATATGTATATACGAATATACATATAAACATGCATACATATCATAGCATTAAATGCAATTAATTATATATAATTAATTTTAATTAAAGGAAATAATATGTTAATTTAATAATTAATTTTGTTGGGCTGAGTTCAAATCTTTTATATCAAATGTAACTGCCAAAAGAGTATATAATCTTCGGAGTGACTTTTTTCTTGTTCTGTGTGTGTGTGTGTGTGTGTGTGTGTGTGTGTATAGGGCGCATTACATTTCCCGCATCCTAACGGTCAGCCACCTTTAGCATTTCAGCCACGCCCACTGAGTTTGACCGCTTTTTCTGTTTGGCATTTAAAAATTACCAAAAAAAAAAAAACAAATAAAAGGTAAATAAACTCAAAAAACGCATTCAAACTGGATAATAAAATCAAAAATCCAAATTAATTAATATTTCTTTTATATTTGTTTTTTTTTTTATTATAATAATAATTTTTAAAAAAATTTGTTTGTTAACTGTGTTAAGTGCGTTAGGTTGTCGTTAAATGCATCCCTTTCATACCGTAAAAAAATATATAAAAAATACAGAAGAATCAGCATGCATACATACAGGTACATACATACAGGTACATACCGGTACATACACATGTATGTAAATACTGTTCTGCATATATACATACAATATATTCCACTCCCAGAAATCATCAGCAGAGATATAAGAAAAAGTGTAAATACATACATACATACATATAACATCTCTGTGTACATACATACATGCACATTTTTGCGTTTTCTTTTGTTTTAAATTTTTTTTCCTTTTTTGCTTTGAATTGTTTTTTTTTTTGTTTTTATTTTTTGCCTGTTTATTTGTGGCATTGTGACGTTCTGTGGGTCGAGTTGATGCGATTTGTTTGGTTAATTATAATTTGTTGTTGTTGTTGTTGTTTCTTTTTTAATCATCGTATTCGTATTCGTATTCGTATTTATAAATCGATTCGAAATTGTTGTGTAATAATAAAAACTGCTTCATTTGCTCCCCCTCCCCTATTCTCCCCATCCATTTATTAAGTCTGAACTGTGCCCCCCCATCTACAGTAACTGATATTATGATATGATCACATTTTTGGTATGAAGAAGAGGGTGTTGGTAGATGGGGTGGGGTGAAGGGGGGTTTGTATGTTGTTACGTTCGTCAATCGTGCACGTGACGCCTTTTGCAGTTTGACGTCTTCCTTTGATCTCCTCTCCGGCTAATTATAAAGTATTAGTATTTAAATTTAGACAATGGCAAGTGCTTACAGTCTTTGAAAAGAAAAAAAAACACACATACACACACACTCACACACAGACGCAAAACAAAAAAAAAAAGAAATAAAAAAAATATAAAAGGAACCGCAACTGAAACGAAACAAAGACAAGCTTTGCCTCAACACGTCGATTCCATTCTCCTCCTCTTCATCTTCTTTTGCTGTTTCTTCATTTTCTACTTCTCCACAAATGCCCTGCCCCCTTCCCCCCCCCCATCCCACTTTAAAATTGTAAAGCTTCGCTTTGAGCTTCAAAAAAAGCTTTATTCTTTGTATGTGTGTATGTGTATCCATCCCCATGCGTTATTTAAGGCAATAACAATTAGCCAATTAAAGCTGATGGACGAACGGACGACGGACAGGAATAACCTTTGATCACAAGATCAATTTAGTTAAGGCTAAGTATATGCTAAGTATATGCACAATACATACATACAAATGCACAATATGTACATGCACACATACAGATACAGATACACTGACAATGTGATGCAATCGGAATTAATTGAAATGCATTTCCATCCCAATTTCATACCCAACGATCACTGGATCAGATACGTATGTATGTATGTATGTATGTATGTATAATATACAATGTTTGCCAGGATATCCTCATTGAATTAAAGAACAAAAATTCAATGAATATGCATTGTAGTATAGGGTATCTAATAGTCGAGCTTCGATTATCTTTTTGATTTTTTTTGAAAATCATATATTGTAAGTGGCTTTAACTAATCATAGGCTTGGTTAACTGAATTATTGATCAATTGTTATGATAAATATGCCACAATATATACATATACACATACACATACACATACACATACACATACACATACACATACACATACACATACACATATGTACATACAAATGAGCTATAAATATTGAGATTAATTTATTCAAATGAACTTTCTATTATAGCTGTTGGGCTAATTATTTCAGATACAAATCTCAAAATTTCTAAACTGATTTCAATTATAATAGCACATTGAATTAAATACAAATACAAACACAAATACATATACACACATACATACGTGTGTGTTTCTGATAGACAGATTTATGAAGCTTATACGAATTAACAATTTATTGTTTAATAATTTTCTCTATTCTTTATATTGAATTTCTTCTTTTTATTGTATTATACCCGTATAACTTTCGATATTTATTTGTTAAATAGAATCAATAAAAATACACATACAAATGCATACGTATATGTACACACATACATGCATAGCATGTATAAGTATTAAATATACCTCATGGATCAATTTTATAAACAAAGTTAACAGTGGTAAAGTTTAGCATTTAAATGAAAAGTTTTATGCTCAATTCCTTGAACTTTAAGCAAGTGAATTCCCAAGATAAAGACAAATAAATAATAAAATAAATAAATAAATAAAAAAATAAATAAATAAAAAAATGAGAATGAAAATGAAAATGAATCGTCTAAACGGAAAGTATGTAATTGCAATTAATTGGTAGCGTTTAATTATTGCAATTAAAACTGATGATAATTGTTAAATGCATTACATACTTTCTTCTCAAGTTCTCAAGTTCTCAAGTAGTCAAGTTGTCAATTTCTATAGGTTTACAGTTTCGATCCACTTGTTGTAGGCATTTACTGTACGGTAAATCTGACAATAATCAATTAAGTTTTCAATTTGTATTGTATTACAATAATAATAAATATTTTTCGTGTTGGCGTGTTGGATAATGGATTGACTACTACTACTACCATAATATAATATACTTATTTATAAACACCTGTTAGCCCTCCCCCACCCCTCCCAACCCGCTTTTTCTCATCGCACTTGAAGTGCTTTGAAATGTTAAGTGTTTTCCATTTTTGCCATTAAGACAAGCCTACAAATGCTTTATAAATTATGCCATGCACGTTAAACAAAAACAAAAACAAAAACAACAACAAAAACAAAAACAACAACAAAAATAAAACAACAAATACTTGGCCTTTGAAACTGTATGTATGTATGTATATGGTACATGTATGTAAGTATCTAGGAATTATAAAATTTTTTTTATATAAATCGTTTCGGTTAGGGTATTTTCTTTTAATGCCGTCTTGCCGTCCGATTGTCCGATTGTCAGACTGTCCGACTGTCCGACTGTGATGCGTGTCTAGTGTCACATACAACACATCAATTTCAAATCCTGATCAGGCACTTAATTTTAATGATACGTTCGGGCCATAGGAATTTGATCATTTGGCCCATTTACCTGTCCGATTCGACTATATACTATATACTATATACGATGCGACGTATAATATAATACTGGATCACATGATCAAACACACGATGATTTACGATGTTCAGTTGTTCCCCCACCCCCCACGGAAAGCTGACTTATGCAAACAAAATACGCTGTTAAATGATTTACACTTATTAACTTTTTTTTTACAATTGTTAACCACCGATTTATCTGGATATATTACTATTAAAAAAAAAACAAACAAACAAAACAATTGACAAAAAAACAAAAACTCAAAAATAAAGTAATTATTATTTCCCCCCGTGTGATTTCATATTGGTTAGATGCTTTTAACTTACCTTACACAACTTTATTATCATTGGGCATGTGGTTAATTTAAAACAAAAAACAATAAATTAAACTAATACTTTTTATTATTAAATTTATACAAGTGATCAAAAGTAAATAAATAAATCTAGATCGGAAAGGGGAACAAATACAGAGAAATGTAAAGTATTCAAATGATTTGGCATTTCAATTGTAACTGTGATTTATTCGACTCTAGCCCTAATCTTTGTTGGTCTGTGATCTGTGTATGTGATCAGTGATCGATTATATTTTTGTGATCGTGTAATCGAACTTTGCCCTGGGTCAAAGTGATTCCCATTTGTGATGGGAAATCCAATGCGTGCGCATTAGCCAAAAACAAAAATAAAAACAAACAGTTTTATATTTGTCGTAGATACACATACAAAGAGATAATAGATGTATACATATACATATGCATACATATATGTATCTTTATCTATATATGTATATGTATATGTATATCTATATATATATTTAGTACGTGTATAAATTGTATCCTAAATGGCCAGGCCGCACGATTTGAAGTGCACGGCACGAACGTGTACGGCTAACCGCAAATGTGGACGTGGACAACGTGGTCAACGTGGACAGAGGGGGGACAGCCAGCCAGCCGGACATGTGGTGCTGGACATGATTATCGATTTGATTCTGGTAAAACCCTCTCTATACGAATTCGAAACGGAAAAACGTGCAATCATTGGCGAAAGGTTGTCCTTCGCATTAAATAATACAATAGAATAGAAAAAAACAAAAACAAAAACCCGGAAGATCATTTCACAAAGAGAAAGTAAAATAAAAAAAAAACATACAAAGAATAATAATAATAAGTTAGATTTTTGTCTGCATGGCAACAATTGTTGTTGTTCCAATATACTTATTGTACCATATATTCTTTTTTTATAAAAACTATGTAAAATGTTAGCCACGCCTTTTGACCTGGTTCAGATTTACTATACAGTTGTTGTAGTTGTGGCAAATGCTCACGTACATCAGCCAGTAAATAAATAAATATTGTAAACAAAAATATATATTTATGTATTTATGAATCTTAGCGGAGCTCTAAAGGCTAATAATAGCTCATAATTCAAAAAATACCCCATAAAAGATACATAAAACCAGGCCTAAACTTGCTTGTGTAAGCAAAAGATTCATTTGCCTGGCGAATGCAGCTGAAACTGAAAAAACTGAAAAACGACACAAACTGCAAATTGTTTGTATAATCTTGAATATTTTAAAGCCATTGCCTTTACCTGATATGTATCGTATTCTATATGTATGTATATATATCATATATATAATATTATGACACATAAATATATATATTTTTTATAGAAAAATTATTTAAGTTAATTCAAAGTTAATTTCAACACTAAATTTATTTAATCATAATTTAAAATAATATATTTTTCAAATTATAAAAATTAATAATATTAAGTAATAACATTTATGATTAATAACTAATTATATTACAATTTTATTCAGACATTATAACAATATATATTATTTGTTGTTGTAGATTTTTTTTAGTTAATTTTTTGTTAGTTAATCTATGGGCATTTCTCTATAGGGATAATTATTTAATTTACCTATTTAATTTTTGGAAAATCTAATTTCTTATTTTGTTGCTGTTGTTGTTGTTGTTGTTGCTTGTTGAAACTTGTTTTTAGAACAATGTGAGCTGAGTCACTAGGCTCAGGGTCAAAGATTGATTCATAAGAATTTAAGCCGAATGTGGTCAGAATGACTCACGTCACGCCCACCTGGAGTCCTGCTCTCTCTCCCTCTCTCTCTCTCTCTCTCTCTCTTACTGTCATTTAAAGGTTTATACAGGATCTTGTTTATAGTTTATATATAGTCTGATTAGCCTTGAACTTGAACTATCGATTGATTTAGGCCCGGCTAAAAACCGGCTAATAACCCGCCCCACAGACGTCTCAATGTCAAGTCCCACTGAACAACGAACAGCGGCTGAAAAGTGTCGTATGTGCACATACATACATACATATACATGTATGGTATGTTGATGTCTATACGATAAGCATAAGATATACATGGGATCAAGGGGGGAATGGGGCGAGTGGCGAGTGGGGGACTAAGGTCTCAGAATGCTTTTGGGCGTCGGGCATTCGAATACGTCGCATAGTTTCGCGTCTCGCATATTAAATATCGTTATTTGCGCACAACACAACACAACACAACAAAAATAAAAATACAACCAAAAACAAAAAAACAATTATTATTAACAATAAATTATGTTTATTTTTATTTTAAGTTTTATTTGTTGTCGCTTGTTTTTTTTTTTTTTTTTTTGTTGGATTGGTTCATTTAATTTTTGCTGTCACTCGTTGTGCTCAAGTTGCTTTTATGTATGTATGTATTGTACCATATACATATACCCTGTAAACAAAGTGGATGAAAATTGATGTAACTAAAAGTTGTTTAATTACAAGAGGGTATGCTTTAGCTGAGTATACTTTTTTATTCAATAAAATTGTCACCATCCGGCTTTTAAACACAATTTGTCTTGAAGCTAATGGCTTTATTTTTATGAATAGAACTGTACCATAAGCGAGGCTAAGAGAGGAATATCCTTACAAAGTACAAATTATTAATACTAATTAATTTATAGATTTAATTGATTACAAAATGATTGATTAAACAACATCTAAGTTAACTGAATCTGATCTATTTTAGTTAAATTATTTAAATTATATAATTTGTTGTTGCATAACAAGTGTTTAGCTTATAAACTACTTACTTGACTTGTAAATTTGTTATTGTTTTCAGTTTTGTTTTAATTATTTTGTTTACACTTTGAGATTGAAATAGTTGTAAATTAATTGCTTTTTCAAATATGTATAAACTTAATTATATTGAGGTCTGATTAATATTTTTTATTTTTATTTATTTGTTTTTTTTTAATAAGATTATTATTATTGTTGCTGTTGTTGCCCGCTTCGTTGTTCCAACGAATTTTGATGATATGACAAATGTAGCCAAACGGTTTGTCATCGCCAACAACCCCCACACTGCGGCCCGCCCACACATGCCTGTTCCCTTCCCCTCCCCCTAACCCCCTGGGTCCACTCCTAAAAGTGCCTTGTGCCTGGCGTTAACGTTAACGTTGATGTTGATGTTGACGTTATTCTTGACGCTGGCGCACGTCGCACAGTGGTTATTTATATCTTCAAATCATAATGCTTCATACAATGTAAAAAACAAAAACAATTGTAAAATTATAAAATATTAAACAAAAAAAATTGCACAATTTAAAACTCATAAAAAAAAATTACATGTACTCTGAATGGACTCTTTCACGTCAACTTTTTTCCATGAATTTTTTAATGCCCATTTTGTGTTTTGCATAACATTTCGGCATTAAGCGCCACTGTGCGTCGTTAAAAAAAAAAAATATTTCTTTCAAATATGCGCAGCACGTTGTATTTCCTCTGACGTCTGCGCCTGCGCTATAGAAATTCTGAATAGTATCTTACTTGCTCGCTTGTTCTCTCTCTTTCTCTCACACAAACTCTACCTCTCTGTTACTGTGAATGTTCCTTTAACTCTGTTGATGTTCGTTTGCAGCAAAAAAAAGAAAAAAACTCCACCAAAAAGACGTAATACGTAAAAATTGCCCGCATTGTCACTCGATTTCAATTTCATTTCCGGTGGCTGGTAACAAGCGGCGCTTACAACCAGCTACATACATACATACATACATACATACATACATACACGTATGTATGTATGCATGATGTTATACCATCTATATTATGACCATATATAATATATACATATACATGTGCATACATCAACATATATGTATGTATAATGTGATTTCTGATTCTGACTTCTGATTCATGTGTCCGTAACACTCACAAGTCACATGCGTAGCATTCAAATAGCTGTTAACTAATTAAAGCAGTGCAAAAAAAGAGCAAAACAAAACAAGATAAAACAAAACAATTTCGTAATGCAATTCAGCTTTAATCAACTATCATCTGCGCAGGCGTCGCCTCTTTTTATTCATGTTAACAAGAATGTTAACGTTGATGTTAAGTCTGCTATACGTACATATGCATGTGTGTATGTACATATACATACATAAGTATGTAAAAGTAAAAGTGGACAACTTTCAAATGGTTCTTGACTCATAAAAAAATAACTTTCATATAATCGTACACTTGGAAAAATAAAACGACCAAATGCAATAATGTTATTACAATGATTTTTGCTAAAATTAAATTTAATATTTTAAATAAATAAATAAGTGAATAAGCTTTATAAATATTTTCGATTTTATAAAGGAATTTCGATGAATTTCTAAAAGAAACATTTGTACAAAAATATATATGTATGCGGGGATGGGATGCGTTTTAATTTCAACAGTTTGCTAAATATAATATTTGAATTTATTGGAATTATTATTATTTATTTGCTGGGCCTTTAACGTAACAGTGCAAAGTACAGATATCAGAATATAAGTAAAAGGATTAAAACAAACAACAAAACAACAACAAAGGAACTGAAGCATCATATCAAAAAAAAAAAGAAAAAAAAAACCAAAAAATGCAACAGTAGAATGGCAAACAATAACAAATAACAACGCTTAACGTTGACGTTGACGATGACTTTGACGTTAACGCCAACGCACCCAGAAAGAAGTCAACGTCTGTGGATTACATTACGTTGACATGTTATGACCAAGATTAAGACCAGTTCTCGAGTTGTTGTTTTTGTGTTTTTGGAGTTTTCGAGCATTCAATATTGAGTAAAGTCGGCCTGCGTATTTAAAACAAAAAGCATCGTACAGAGTCAGACAACATTCATTCATTTACGAGCACACGATCTGAGCGCTTAGAACAGAGCGGCAGAGCGTTAACTGCAAAAGAGAAAACGCGATTCAACAAAGAGAACAACAAAGGCAGCAAACAGCAGCAGCAGCGACAGCAGCAGCAGCAGCAGCGACAACGACAGCAACAGCGGCATCATCAACGTCAACGTTAACGTCAGCGTCGACAACGACAACGACAACGACGACGACATACGAAGTGTCCAGCCGTGGGCTTGGAGCAAAAAGCTGAAAACTTGGCTGCTGGAGCTTCATTCTCGATTTGTGGTTCAGCGGCGAAACAAGCACAAGTTAATAATAAACAGTTAATAAACGTATTGCGCGCGCCAAAGCAGTGCAAGCAGACGACGTCGGTCAGCAAGCAGTTAAAGTGCGTGGGTGGCTTTTGAAAAAATAAACCAAACAACATTCTGTTCTCTTTTTGTTTTTTTTTTTTTTGTATTGAAATTTTGTGATTACGATTACGTAACAAAAATTATTTTATAATTCAAATATTAGATTTTTTTGTGTTTTTTTGTTTAATTTTTTGTATTTAAACATTTTTGCGATAAGTTAGCATGCCTTCGGCCGCATTCGTTTTTGAGCATTTGATTGCGGCACAAACGCGATTGGACGAGGCAGCCGCTAAGCTTGCAGCAAAAACCGCCGCAGCAGCAGCAACAACAGCGATAACAACAACAACATCAACAAAAGTTGCTAAGGAACCAAAGTTTTTGTCGGTTTTCAAAAAAATTGTTCATTAAAGTTACAAATAAAAGAAACAAAAACAAAAACAAAAGAAAAAAACAATAAAAAATAAACTAAAATATATATACTATTAAACAAATGCAAAAAACATACAATTCTTATTCTTATTCTTATTGGAACATAAAATATCGTATTGCAGCATATACAATACAACAACAACAACAACAACAGCAATAAGTGATGCTTTTGCTATTTTGTGAAGTGTTTGTCATAAAATTAATTTATTGAAAAAACGAATCGTTTTTTTTTGTGTATACTATTATTTTTATTTTAATATACTCTACGTTTATTTTAGTTTTAAAAATTTGCTGAAATATTGAAATAATTATATTTAAAAAAAAAGAACAACAACAACAACAATATGCTCTTCAATAAGTGCCTTGAAAAATTGTCCAGTTCTCTGGGCAATGTTGTTAATCATAAACTGCAGGAGAAGCAAGTTTACAATAATAATAATAATAATAATAATAATAATATTAACAATAATAATAATGATAATAATAATAATAATGCGTATAAAAATCAGCGAAACTTTGAATATGAACGCGCAATTCAAGCGCATTACGGAAATGGCAGGACGCGCAGCAATGAAATAAAAGTTAAATCCAGCAAAAGTCCAAAGACAAAGACAGCGACAGCGACAGCAACAACAAGAACAACAACAACAACAACAACAAAAACAACAACAAATGAATGTAAAAATTGCATGAGCAACGATGAGCTGGCAATGATCATCAGAGGCGTTGCCAACAACAACAACAACAACAGAGTTAACAGACATCGGCCAAATTCAACAACAGCTTCGTCGAGTTGCTCATCAACAGAATCTTTGCACCTGCAACTAACCTCGCCCAGAGGCAGTAACTGCAGTGGCAGCAGCAACAGTAGCAGCAGCAGCAGTAGCAGCAGCAGCAGCAGCTGCTATGATGGTAACGCCTCCTATCCCGTAACGCCCACATCGTGGTCAGCCTCTCCGCCAAAGTTTGACAAAAGCTTTGCCGGCTCTCATGGCACACTGGCGCTCCTGCCGGCCATGCATATGCAACTCTATGGCTACAAGTAAGTTTCAAAACAAAAACAAAAATAAAAAAAATAAAACAGGAAAAGGCGCAGGAAAAGAAGACAAAAACGCGCGCGGTTTTAGTCGCGCGCAACATCAAAAAGAATTATTGAGTTTTTTTTTTTTGAGGTTATTTGTGGGGCGCGTGCGTAACAGAAATTATTTTAAAAACCAACTGAAAAGGCTGTTGTTGTTATTGTTGTTATTGTTGTTATTGTTGTTTTTGGTTGTGGCTGTGATTGTTGTATTAACAATCTAATTAGCCCATCAAAGCAACAACAACAATAACAACAACAAAATTGTCATGTGCCCAAAATTGCCACGCAAATGGATAAATATTTAAGCTAAAAATCAGCAGCAAAAAAAAAAAAATAAATGAAAAAAAAAAACAAAAAATAACAACAACAATTACGGGGAGTGCGAACAATGACACTCTAATAGAGTGGCATATGATAGGTACGTGTGTGCATACATACATACATACATTACATTCAAGTATATATCAACAAATATGTACAATATGATACGATATACCATATACATATACATATGTATGTGTCTACCCACAGATACGATCAATATGGGGTAAATAAACGCCTTTACGTCGATTTTTCTTAAATAAAACTATATATATTATATACACATGTAAATATATATTATATATTGTACAATACATACATATATACATATTTATTAATTTATTTTTTATTTACAATATCTTTTTTTTTGTTTGTTTTCTTGCATTGTGCTTTCCTGTTTATATTTATGATTTGTATGGCTTTCATTATTATTGCCAATAATAAGTTCACTTTCTAGTGGATATCTTGTAGTTGAGTATCTTAACTATTCTTATTGATTTTAACATTTAGAATTGTTCGTTCTAATGAATTTATCTACAAATTCCACGCTCATAAGTAACTAAATACATAATATGGGACGGGAATGTATCTGATAAATACACGTACCAGGTACTGTATCTGGCACAGCCTCATCAGTTTGAATTCCAACCCTGCATACGTTTCTTAACCCCTGGATAATCTTGAGTAAATGCTCTTGTTATCTGCCCTGTTTGCCCATTCAATCTACACATTTTTTACTCTCTCTCTCTCTCGCTCTTTCTCTTTTTTTTTTAAACTCTTTGTCCACTTATCAGGCACGTACATACCTTCATATATATATGTACGTATTTCTGAATATGTATATTATTACATATAATATTATAGTACAGGGAGGGAAAAAGAAAATCAAAAAATCATTTTATAAGATTTTATACTTTCACTTTGTATATACTCGTATGAGAAAACTGAGAATTATAATCATTAAAAACAAACTATTCAGGATCAATAATATTGATGATCGATACATAGTACTTTCTTCTTCTTCTTCGTTAAGTACATTTTTTTTCTTGGCTTAGAATTCACAATCAGTTCTAGTTATTTAGTCAATGTCAATGTTAATGTTATAGTTAAAAAAAAAGTCGATTTAAATGTTGCACCGTCATCTTCATTGTCACCCGTTGCACTTCCGGGCGTTTTGACATGCTCATTTTAATATTTGTGCTTTACTTTTTGTTTGTTTTTTTTTTTTGTTTTTGGTTAATTTGTTGTTTACCGTTAGAATTGCATAAATTCAAATTATCTGCGAGTTATCTGAATGCCGTTCCGCATTTTCGTGTGCTTCTCTTACCCAGTGTCGGTGGGTGGGTGAGTGGGTGAATAGGTGGGTGGCTCGTTTTCCTTGACTTGGCTTCAAGTACAATCTGTCAAATGTATTCGTAACTAATAATAATTTTAATAGTTTTTTTGTTTTTCAGTTATGTTTTTTGCTTTTATATTTACATATTTAATATTTCTGTTTATTGCAGCAAAAAAAATTATTTAAAATTTTTAATATATATTTTTTAGTTTCATTATTCAAAATCATTTAACTTAATAAATAAAATATGGCTTCATTTACGTAAATTCGACAACAATAACAATATAATTAATGTGTTTTCCGTTCTTTCCTTTTTTGGCTTTCTGATATTGTTTTTAATTTTTGTTGTTATTTTGATTCTTTTGGGTTAGTCCCTTGATTTGGATGCTCTGACGTAAATAGTATCTTATAAATACTATATATGTTTATCATTTGAAATGATCTGATAAATATTATATCTTTATGATCAGCTAATGAGTATCGGTTATACTATAATGCAGTTTTGATAGCTTGAAAATAATTTGAAATCGACTTAAATTAGAACTACATACGAAATTTTTGTATTTATTTATATATGGTATTTGTTTATATTTATTTATTTCATTTTGTTGTTATTGTTGTAAGAGTTATATTTAGTTGTTATTTATGGAATTATTTAGTAGATTTTTTGACTCGTTTACCATAAGTCGCTTTGTTGGCATCTAAAATTGTCAACAAATCTTGGATATGGGTAGATAGAGCTGTATCTGTATCTATATCTGTTTCTGTATCTGTATCTGTATCTGTATCTGAAGCTGAAGCTAAGCTGTTTGTTGACCTTTTTGGCGATGCGTCGCAATTCATGAATGACCAACAGGTTCAGATACTCGCACATCATTCGTACATCACTCGCACATCACTCGCACTCGCACACTGCGCACTTTGCTTCCTGTGCGTAATTGTAACTGTCATAATGGAGCCAAAGGCGGGTATGCTCGACTATTCGTTGCCCAGCAGCACGTCATCTCATGTCTGTTCAATAAATGTGCTAATTTATTTTAAGCAAAAATTAATTTCTTCTCATTTTGATTACGCATTTCCCTTGAAACGGTAAACGTGAGCGTGATAAGGTAGAACAAAATTTAGTCACACTTGAAAGCGTCAAGTAATTAGTACGAAAGAATTTCAAAGCAGATTGTAATGGCGAGGGGGGAGGGGTAGAGGGGATGCTGTGCTAAGGTGTGAAATGCTTAAAAGCATATTAAATAATTTAACAAGTTTATAGATAAGACAGCTTATTGCATTCCAAGTTTGAGCTGCTATTGACTATGAAATACTCTCAAAAATGGCACAAAGAACGATATATCTGAACGATATGTATGTATATAAATATATAAATACATATATACATAACATAAATATATATAAATGTAAATATATCTTCAATATTTTGCAATATTTTGAAATTCAAGACAATAAAATTGTTTCGATTCTTATTGAATGAGTTCAGCTAGTTGCAATATTTAACAATTGCTTAATGTATATATATAAAATGTTTAATCTACATACACACACATATTAATCATATACCATATATATATTGTTAACATATAACAACAATTAGCACTGTAAGGATCTGTTGTAGGCAGCTGTTTAAAATTGAATAATTTAAGTAAAATTAGAAAGTTATTTTTATTAAAATTGATATTATTCAGTTATTCAGTTACTTGATTAGTTGCGTATTCAGTTATACGATTAATATATAGGTACGTAGATGCTACCCCCCTCTATCTCCCCCTATTGACCCCCAAACAACAAAATAAGAAAACAGAAATAAATAAAACAAAAAACGCGTAAATAAAATAAATCTTTTTTAATCAAAGCCCAACACTGAGAAAGGTGCTAATTTGTTGACTGACTGCCCAAAAAACCATCGATTGTTGTTGAATCACTTCACAGCACATAAAGAAAAATAAAAAATAATAATAATAAAACACAAAAAACAAAAACACACAAAAAAAATATAAATAAATAAAATAAAAGATACAAAAACAAATACGCAATAAAAAATGTGTATCCATGAGAAGCATGGCATACCCGTATGTAGGTGTACGATATATTCCAGAAGGGCCATTCCATATGCTAATGTATCCCCCATACATGCGTACGCGTATGTATCTAACACACGTGCATACATACACATGTGAGTTGACTAAAAGCTAACTGCTATGACAACGACTTGCCAGGGTTGTGTCAATTAAACACGAAATTAATTTTATTTTGCTATTTTCATCTGTGCTTTTGTGTTGTTTTTGTTATGGTTAGCAATTAATTTGCATTTTTTATAAACAAAATCAATCCCAACAACAACAATTTGAGCATACAAATATAAATGAAATAAAGTTAATTTATTAAAGATTTATGTATTCGGTTTTTAATATCTCTAAGTTGAAAATAAAATTCAACTTTTTTTTTTATATTTTGCAATAAAACTATCGATACTATGCATATACGTACATACATATATCGATAACGATAGGCGAGCTCAATGCCATTTCCGGTGCTAAAAATAACACCGACTCCTCTTATCATTCTCATTCCGGCCAAATCACCTTGAATATGTAACGATCAACATTGAAATGCATATGCTAACTACAATAAGTTTGCGATCTAATGTAAAGTCAATTCTCTATAAATAGCACTAGTCATGCACACACACACACACACACAAACACACACGCACACACATACATATATATATGTATACATACATAAGTGTATACGGAAGATAAGTCGATAAATAAGCAGACTGGCAAGTTGAGAGACCCCTATACGAACCATACATAGTACTAGTAAATTATGTATGTATATGTATGTATGTATGTATGTGTATGTACTTATTGTTAAACAAATAAAATAGTTAACATGTACATACATACATTCGTGCATGCATTATGCATGAGTTTGCCAGTCTTAAGTTTTATGATCGATTTAATATAATATTATTTTAGTTTACCAAAAACTACAATCATCATTTTGATACACAATATTCAAATTGTTTAAGGACATTCATTCATTCTATTTACGAGTCTTATTCAACTCCATATACTAGCATATGATGAGATGCCGTTGAACTCATTTCATGCATGTATGTATGTATGTATTTATGTACCTGATATAAATGAATACTTTTGCTAAAACTGGCACTCGAAACCGATAATTCACACTCACACTACTCACATTCATATTCGAAGCAAGTTTTTTAAGTTAGTGTTATTTATGCAAAGTAGAACACGCCAAATTCAAAGTCAAATTTTAGCTAAATTAATTCAAATCACAATCGCAAATATAAAATAATCAAATCAAATAAATAAATACCCTATAAATATTAACTAATTCGAAGAAGAGAGGAAGAGAAGCACATCTCACATTCCCATTGCAAATTGAAGTTCTCAAAATTGTACGTAATTAATTGTACTTTTAAAATTATGTAAAAGGTTGTTGGGTTTAAGTTTGTTATAATTTTTATTTTTTTAATTTTTAAATTTTACTTTTGTTGCAATTATTATTAAACGTGCAACGAGAATCTCTCCTTAGCACACTCATACAATCTGCTTGTAAGGAAGAACAGATTTCAATCAGTTTTAAGATTACGTGTTCCTTGTGATGCAATTATAACTTTACACAATAATATTAAGTATACATACAATATATTAATACATTTAACTAAATGTTTAAGTAATTAAGTGCATAATTAGATACAACAGTTTGAAATAAATTAAATACAAAATTGTATTATTATTACAATATTTGAAAAAGAAAAAACGTAAAACAATAACAAAATGATCACTTTTTTGTTTTATTTATAACAATTTAAAGTGCATTCCTTCATTCAATAGATATTTCCGTTATAAAATGCCATCTTAACTGCTTGCCTGTGTTCAAGCAGTTCATGTAGCGCACTTTGCAAAGCAAGCAGTTTAGTTCAGTGTAATATTTGAAAAATGCTTCCAAATATATTGACTAATTGAACGATTGATGAAACGACACCAAATCGTTGCAAATGGCTTTCTGTGTCAAATGTTGACTGTCTACATATATATATATGTATGTGTATGTATATGTATCGTGTGTATAGGCAGATGTAGATGTATTTACCGATTCTATGTCCAGCTTTAACTGGCCTGGCTAGGCGACAAAGCTAAAGCCTTATATGTGCATATGTATGCAGGCAAGTCCAAGTAACAACAACAAAAGCACTGAGCACAAAAAAAACTTGCACTTTTTCCACGAGTTAAATATATTTCTTGTTGTTGTTGTTCGCCTTGCATTTATCTGTTTTCTTCACTTCGCATTCGCATTCGCGTTCGCGTTCGATGCAAAGCAATTTGGTTTGTGTGCGTTTTTTCGTACTTACACTTACGCATACCCATGACCATACACACACACACACACACGTACGCATACACTTGCATAAATAATACTTAAACTTGCGCTCGTATTCGTATTTGTATTCGTTTTTAAATTTTGCACTGCCTGCAAGTTTCCTATTCGTCGTCGCCGTCGGCATCGCTTTTACGTTTTTAGTATTTGTTATTATTATTGTTAGTGTTATTGTTATTGTTATTTTTGTTGTCATTTATCGTGCTTTTGCGCGCTTCACACATGTGTGCAATTTGTGCAGTTCATAGTTGCATTTCGAGCGAGCACGTAGCACAAAACAGTTTAAAGGGACAACAATTTAACAATATTATTTTCCAGTCAACACTCAACAAAACCAAACAAAAACAGGCGACAGCAGCTCACACACAATTTAAATACAAAAAAAAAGAAGAGAATAATACCTAAATATATATAACAAAAAATATAAAATAACTGCCACAGGTTAAGCTCTCAATAAATAATAATAATTTACATAGTTAATTTTTTGCATAAATATTATATGTTATTAAACGCATCACACACTTTATATTTTTGCAGATGGTTTCATGGCAATCTTTCTGGCAAGGAAGCTGAAAAATTGATATTGGAACGTGGCAAGAATGGTTCGTTTCTTGTACGTGAATCTCAAAGTAAACCTGGTGATTTTGTGCTATCCGTGCGTACAGATGACAAAGTGACGCATGTCATGATTAGATGGCAGGTAAGTGTTAAAATTATTGTGCAAATCAAATTTGAATGCAATTGCAATTGTAGCTAGATACATACAAACATACATACATACATACATATACTGGTGAATGCAAATCGATTTTGTGGTCAACAACAAATTGTTAGCAACAAAAACAAGCCAAGAACAAGTAATGCAAACGACGACTGGCCGTAAAGTTCCTCATCGTTTGACCTTGAATTATTAGTAGTAGCTGCATATGCCATTTATAGTATATTTAGTTTTACTATATACAAACATACAAGTATAGTGAATGTATATATATATACATACTATATTACAAATATATATATTGTATATATATGTATTGTATGTATATTGACAGTCATGTGTCGTTGTCATGTAATAATAACTTGCGTTGTAAATAAACACACAAATGTGTTTACATATTTGGCTATTGTCATTGCCATTAAATATTTTGTATTTGTATGTGTATGCGTATGTGTGTGTGTGTGTACATGTGTGTTTGTGTTTAATTTTTTAAGCATATTTCTCACATGTGCCTGGTGGCGTATGCGTAATCTCAAACTGCACTGCTTGCGCATTTAAAACACAAAACACAAATACAAATACAAATAAGTATGATGCGCATCTTCATTAAATTACGCGGATAACTGTTATTGTTTGTTGAGTTATTTAAGCTTTGCGTTCCCTTTAAGTCGTTTGTATTTTGCTTATTTGTTGCATTTGAAAAGTAAACAGAATACAATAATTTAGTTGCAACATGCAACATTAAAGATGTTGGGCAACGTGCACTGCTTTCGCATCGAATGATAATCTAAGCTTTGCCCAAGCAGTGCACGGTTATTGCAAATTTGCACTGTTAAGCGTTCTGTTAAGTTGGACCACAGAATTTGTTTTCTCTTTGTTTATTTGTATGTACATATGTATGTATGTATGTGAATCGATCATCTCTTGGACATTATCATCTACTTCGACGGGAAATGTTCGACAACAAATTTGACTAACGCTGTAGGACTTTAATTGTAGAATAAAACTGATTTCAAATTCTTTTCAAGTATTTGGTATATACATACATATGTATGTATGCATGTATTGTAGTACAGGTAGTTCCATTTCAGTTGAATTTGTTTTATTGAAAAGTTACGTGTACAGAACTGTACCTAAATGATGTAATTAACAATATTTTTGTGCTATTCGCTAATTGACAATTGTTGTTTGGGTATTAACACATATTCGAAAGGAATATTAAACCGAATAGTTCTCTCTTCAAAACCCATATACATACATATGTGCATACATACATATGTACATGCTATTTAGTTAAGTTTAATTTAAATCCCCTTTTAAAAGTGTTTATGTTGTTGTTGTTATTGTTATTTTCGATGTTACTTTTTAATGTTGCCTTTCGACGCCATTTGACAATAATGTCATTTACATGAGTATTTAAGCACTTTTTTTTGTATTTTGTATTTTGTTTTTTGTTGTTTTTTTTTTTTGCTTCAGCTTTGTTTTAACATTTAACATTGCAGTCACGTTTGCACTTTTATTAGCTAATTGTGAAGCGTTATTTTTTTGTTTTTTTAAATTAACTTTATTGTTGTGGTTCAAGTCGTAATCGCAACGTTAAACAAAAAGCTATTCAAAAAATGGTGTGTTATATGTAATGTGCAGTTAGTCAATTAATAATTTTATTAAACTCAATTGTTTATATAAATTTGTAATTGTTTTTGATTTTTTATCAACACTCTGATGTAACAGATAGCACAGATATTATTTTTTGTGTTTGGTTTTATCCCTTCATGTTATGGGAAATAAATGATTTGCGGTATAAATAATGTAAAAACAAAATAAATTATATATATATGTATATATATGTTTTGATTCTGTTCAAAAATAATTTTGCAAAAGTGTCGAATTTTGCAAATTTTAGATGTCGAAAACAAACAACTGACAATTGCCAGCCCTGCGCTGTTATTAACATTTTCGAAACTGTTAATGTTCGAAATGGAAAATTCGAATCTTTTGTTTTCGTCACTTTCCAGCACTGAATTCTTTGTAAATTGTGATTTGTTTCAAATAGGAAGCATGGTTAATAAATTTCATTGAGAATATTGTCAAAGATTTGCTTAAAATTGTCGTATAATGATAACAATGATTTATACAATAAATATATATGTATATAGATATATTTGTTAATATATTTCATCGATTCATTTAAATACTAAAATAGAAGAGAATTTGTTGCAGACATCGAAATATGCACATATAAAAGTTGTAACATAAAAAATTGTTTGTTGCAGGATAAAAAATACGACGTTGGTGGTGGTGAATCATTTGCAACATTGTCGGAGCTAATCGAGCATTACAAACGCAACCCAATGGTGGAGACGTGTGGCACGGTGGTGCACTTGAGGCAACCGTTTAATGCGACGCGCATAACGGCAGCCGGCATCAATGCACGTGTGGATCAGCTGATTAAGGTGAGTGCCACTTGCCACTTGCCACTTGCCAATTGCCATTTGTGCAACAAGCTAACAATTGTATTGTTGCATCCACAGGGCGGCTTCTGGGAGGAGTTCGAGTCGTTGCAGCAGGATAGCCGGGATACGTTCTCGCGCAACGAGGGCTACAAGGATGAGAATCGCCTCAAGAATCGCTATCGCAACATATTGCCCTGTAAGTACAAGAGATAGAGATAGGGAGATAGAGGGAGAGAGTGGGAGGAAGACAAAAATTAATCCTTGCACTCTATTTTAAAGATGATTATACGCGCGTGAAGCTGCAGGATGTGGAACGCAACGCGCCGGGCGCCGAGTACATAAATGCCAATTATATACGATTACCCACCGATGGCGATCTGTACAACATGAGCAGCTCGTCGGAGAGCTTGAACAGCACGGTGCCATCGTGCCCCGCCTGCACCGCGGCACAAACGCAACGGAATTGCCCCAATTGCCAGATGTTGAATAAGACGTGTGTCCAGTGCGCGGTGAAGTCCGCAACGCTCTCGTACAGCAATTGTGCCACCTGCAATCGCAAATCGGATTCACTTAGCAAGCACAAGCGTAGCGAATCCCTCTCTGCCTCTGGCAATGCATCCGCAACCGGCACCGGCCCTGGCACGCCCACCGCCAGCGGTACAACAGCCGCCGCCTCGGCGCTCAACGGCTGTTTGGCCGTCCTGCTAAAGAAACATTGCGGTGACGCCTCACCACCGCCAACGACGGCAGCAGCAGCGGCTGCGGCTGCGGCAGCAGGAGCCACAGGAGCGATGTCATCATCGACGTCAGCATCGACGGCGACACTGTCAACGACGACATCATCCTGCGGTGGCACATTGCTGAACGGGGAGCGGGACATGTTCAAGACGTACATTGCAACGCAGGGCTGTTTGGCCAATACGAAGACGGATTTCTGGAACATGATCTGGCAGGAGAATACGCGCGTCATTGTTATGACAACGAAGGAAATCGAACGGGGCAAAACAAAATGCGAACGCTATTGGCCAGACGAAGGCCAGTGCCGGCAATTTGGCCATGCCAAGGTGCAGTGCGTCAAGGAGAATTCCACCAATGATTATACGCTGCGAGAATTTTTATTTTCATGGCGCGACAAGCCCGAACGTCGCATTTATCATTATCATTTCCAAGTTTGGCCCGATCATGGTGTGCCCGCCGATCCTGGCTGTGTGCTCAACTTCCTCCAGGATGTCAATACCAAGCAAAGTAATCTGGCACAAGCCGGTGAGAAACCCGTAAGTAAAAAAAACAACAACAACCAAATTGAAACAAATGAATGAACAATCCCTCTCTCTCTCTCCGTCTCTCTCTCTCTCTCTCTCCCACAGGGTCCCATTTGTGTGCACTGCTCGGCAGGCATTGGACGCACGGGCACATTTATTGTGATTGATATGATATTGGATCAAATCGTGCGAAATGGTGAGTTCCATCGATTATTTTATATATATTATATTTATTTATATTTATATTTATATTGTTGTTTTATTTTAGGCTTGGATACGGAAATCGATATACAGCGCACAATCCAAATGGTGCGCTCACAGCGCTCGGGCATGGTCCAAACGGAGGCGCAATACAAGTTCGTCTACTATGCGGTGCAGCATTACATACAAACGCTGATAGCACGCAAGCGGGCCGAGGAGCAGAGCCTCCAGGTTGGACGCGAATACACGAACATCAAGTGAGACACAGACAGATAATGAGATACAGATAGTTAGATACAGAAAGAAAGAGAGAAAGAGAGAGAGTGGGCGAGGGAGTGAAAGAGAGAGGCAAACATTAAACTGACCAACATGTATATATGTATATTTATCATTTACGCAGCTACACAGGCGAAATTGGCAACGAATCACAAAGATCTCCATTACCACCAGCAATTTCTAATCTTAGTTTAGTAACCGGGGGCAAGGCAGCGGCTGCAACAGCGGCTACCACAGCGGCAACCGAGCTGACGGCGGCAAATGCTGGCAATAAGCATGCCTCAAAGTTGCAGCCACCGTTGCCGCCAATTGGTGTCAGCAACAACAATAATAGCAACAACGGCAGCAGCAGCAGCAGCGGCAACAATAGCGCCAACAACAGCAATGTTAACCACAGCAATGGCTGCAGCAGCAACATCAACAGCAGCAGCAGCAGCAATGCCAATGGCAATGGCAACATGCTTGGAAATGGCAGCAACAACGGCAGCAGCGGCAGCAACAGCATCAATAATATGCGCAAATCAAATTTCTATAGTGATTCGCTGTTGGCATTGAAACAGCAGCAGCAACAGCAACAGCAGCAGCAGCAACATAATGAACATGCAACAACAGCAGCAGCTGCAGCAGCAGCAGGTAAGCAGAAGCATGTGATGGGACGGCCGGGTTTACTCAAGTTGCTCACCAGTCCCATAATCTTTCAGCCAAATACAAAAACATTCCCAAAGACATGAACAGTTTGAGGCAGCCGCACGTTGCATATGCTGCTGCACCTGCGCTGCCGCCGCCACCGATGCCGCCGCGCAAAACATGACAAATGAATTTTTAAATCATAAGTCACACACACACACATACACACTCACACCTACACACACACACACCGATGCACTTTCTTATCCTTTTGAAGCAAAAAAGAAAAGTTTTTTCCTCTTTTTTGCCATTTAATTTTTATTGCAATTTTTCCAAAATATTTTCGGTGTGTAAATGTTTTTCAAAAATGCAAAACGATAACAAACAACAACAAAAAGTCCTTATTTTAAGTTTTATGTGTTTTTTCTTTAATGTGAATTGTAAACAAAAAAAACCCCTCCCCTCCCCCTGAAATCCCCCGCACATCCAACCTGCCATCCGTGTATGTAATTGTTAAATATGAGCGAAAAAATAAGAAAGAAAGAAAGAAAAGGAAAATATAAAAGAAAGAGATGAAGAGAAATTCTAAACGAATTCACGATCATATACAACAAAAGAGAAAATATAAAATAATATAATATAATAAAATATAATATAATATTATAAAAAATGATGATGCTGCAATTGTGGCAGCTAAGCATAAGAATATTGTTTTAGTGTTTTAAGTGTTGATAAACATAAACATAAACAAAAACAAAAAGAAAAACCTAAAAAAAACTTTAAAAAAAATTATAAGCGTTGATTGTGATTAAAAAAAATAATAAAATTAAAATTAAAACTAAAAATAAAAATAAATAAAATAAAAATAATGGCGTCAAACGGAACAAATTGAGTATAGAACAGAACAGGACAGAATAATAAGAGCAGTATAGAAATAGAACAGAACAGGAATGAACAGATTAAAATATATAAAAAGAAATTGATATATATATATAAATGTATATGTATATACTATACAGTATATTGTATACTATATAGTATATATATATATGTGTGTATAATAATCCAACTTTGAACAGAATAGCGGCAAGCGCATAAGTTTCAGACAGGGCAATTGAAACCGAAAAACCGAAAGAAAATAACAAAAGAAATCAAAAACAAATACAAAAAATATATACATATATATGATATTCTTCTTTATTATTATTTTGCCTTGTCTACAACAAAAAAAAGTAAAAACAAATAAATATGAAAAGAATAAATAGCTTAAGATATGTTTATGTGCGTAAGTTTATTGTTAAAGCGCTTAACTCGCATACTTATGTCCTTAAAAATTCAAAATTCTTGAAAAATTCCTTCCGGTTCCTTCCAAGCCCAATTCATTTCTTTGAACACAAGTTTTGTCTCTTCAACTGTAACTGCAGTTCTGTGTAATTTGTTTAAACTTTATATGATTGTAAAATGTATTTTTATAATATGGACGGACATACGAATATAATTTATCAAATTTATTGTGTTACATTTTAAATGATAATCGTTTTAAGCTTTTATTACTATTATAATTATTATTATTATTATTATTATTATTATTATTATTATTATTATTATTATTGTAATTATTATTATTGTAATTATTAAATATATATGTAACTTTTTTTTTTGTAATTGTAAAATTTGTATTTTATTATTGTGTGTTGTTTTATTTTGTTTAACCCGAATTGTAAGCCAACTCTATATGCAATATTTAAGTACTGTACCTAAGGCATCTCACATATATACACAGACACACTAAAACGCATACATATACGATTTATATGTATATGCATATATTATTTTATTGTAAACATTTCGCTGGCAGTGAATGCAATTATTTTTTTTTCGTTCTTTTTTTCTTTAAATATAAACAGAGAAAATTAAAAATGTTTTAAATATTGTAAGTTAGATATTTATAAACAATTTGTAATTTGTAAATGAAATATTCATGTTTTTGTCATGCTTTTCGCAAGTGCTTTAAAATTTTTGTTAATTATTTTGCAAACACGAAGAAAATCAAAGAAAACAAAACAAAAACAAACACAAAACAAAAAAATAACAACAACAAATAAACACAAATTATATTTGTATTTAAACATAAAAATAAAACATTTTATATGCGATAATTTCGAAAGAAAATTAAAAACAAAACAAAACACCAAACCACGTATTTATTTTAATTTTCATTTTATTGTTTTATTTCTTTCAGTTATATACTATGTTTATTTTATTTATTTTTTTTTTCTGTGTGTGATTGTATAGTACTATGTTGTTTGCACGATCTATGGCTATGTTGCCGTTCTTCGTAACAAGCAACGTTGCCGATTTTCATATTTTTGATCACACGAAGCCTTAACACAGACTAACAACAACAGCACCAACCGCTACCGCAATAACAACAACAACAACAACAGCAACATAATTAACAATACATTTAATTAACAATGTAAATACAATAATTTAACATAAATAAATAGAAATGAGAAACACCAAACATTAAACAATAAACAATAAGCACAAACATTTAAACTTATTATAATATTGTAATATTATAATTATTTATTATTTAAGTTTAAGAGTTTTTTCTTTTTTAATTTAAAATTTAAGCAATCTGAATTTAATTTATTTTTCATCTTTCACTTTCTATAGAACATTTTATTTTATTTTTGTTTTTTTTTGTTATTTTGAATTATGAAAATGAAAATTAATTGATGCAATTGCAAATAGACCTGCATGTACATATGCAATTATGTATTTACTCTTTGTGTTGATTAATAGTAATATGAGATACGAGATACAAAATACAAGATACAAGATACATAACCAAACTAGTTAGTTTATATACAAATTTTATTGAAATTGTATTGCTGAAGCCTGGCTTCGTCCTCGAACTATCGAAAAAAGATTGTTAATACGAGTTATTAGCATAAGTTTTAGTTACAATATACATACATACATACATATAAGCATACGGTATGTATGTATATGTGTATATGGTATTGTGTTTAGGTTTTAGCCTTAGTTTTAGTTATTAATTAATTGACAGCCCAAACGAACGATGCCGCTCCTGCAGTAATTAATTTATATTTGAAACAAATACAATATAATAATATATACTTTACATACATACACTTGTCAAAATGTACATACATATATGCAAATGTATATGCATATAATACGGATATTCTTTTTTTTTTTAATTGAAATTCATTTAAGGCCAAATGCAGAGCCTTTATAAAATACAATTTTTAGATATTAGAACGCATAAAACATGGATAACGGGATATGGGACTGTATATGGATATGGATATGGATAAGGATAAGGATAAGGAAATGCAACTATTTACGGATGGATCGGATAAAAGGATAACTGAAAAGAGGGAAAGTTAATGCCAAAGCACAACCACAACAGCAAAACACCAAAAATTTAATAGAAAAAGAAAAACCAAAACAAAAAGGAGAAGTAAACCAAAGTAAACTCATCAAAAAAGAATCAAAAACAAAAGAAAAACAAAAACAAAACACCAATTAATTAACGCTTACATATACATACATACATTTAACTACAATAATTAAATAGTATTATGTAAACAATTTGAATTCAACAACAACAACAAGAAGAAGACGAAGAACAAACCACAATTTACAACCAAAAATAAACCAAAAATAATAATAATAATATTAAAAAAATTAATAAACACCAAGTAGGTAAAAACGCTTTATTAACTAAAAAAAAAGGAACATATTTAATTAATTAGACATTTACAAAGGTAATTATTCATAAACGAAATTTCAATCTAAAAACAAACAAGAAAAACGAATACAAATTTATAAAAATCGGTGAAAAAAAATCAAAAAATATAGAATATATATATATATGAAATGAAATGAAATGTTATAGTGCACAGTTATTATATAATAGAAAACGCATTGTGTTTGTATGTATTATATTATTATTATTATTATTATTTTTATATATTTAATACAGACATGTTCTTAAATTGCATTTCTCCTCAAATTCGCCGAGTTTCCAAGAATCGAAATCGAAAATCCAAACCCCTAAAAGGCGTTTTTTGAGTACATTTCGAAAATGTGCTCGATATTGAAATTTAAATTGGAATCGGAATCGGAAATGAGAACATGACTGTTGAATTGAGAAATTGCATTTTATTGGCTGTCAATATGTCATTCTATAATTCTACATTCAATATTATAAAACAAATAAAAAAATCAAATTAAATTTATTGCGTTCTATATATAAATGTAAAAACTAAAAACGCATGTGCTAAAAAAAATTAATTAATTTCAAATCAATTACTTTTGCGATTAGCTCCTATCGTATACATATATATATAATAAATTATATATATATAAAAAAAATATATATATATTTAACTTTTGTATAACCATCGTATTATTATTGTTAAAAACATTGCTGATAAATATAATTAAAACAAACCGAAATAAAACAAAATAACGAAACGAAACGAAACACGATTTAAACAAAAGCAACTAAAGGTAAACAACAACGTAAACAAACCCACAAAAATAAATATTGTTAAACAAATTAACAAAAAAACAAAAAAAAACAAAGAAGAAATTATTTTAGTATCATTTGAAAATATAGTACATACATATACAATACAGTATAGTATATACGAGTATATACACGATGATGTTTCCGGTTTTCGATTTCAGGCAAATCGTTTGGAATGAAACATTTTTCGAAAATAGATTTCAATTCCAAACGGATGCATCGAAATTGTGTACGAAATTGAACAACAATAAATGAAAAATGAAACGAAATCAAATCATATAGTAGAAAACAAAAAAAAAAAAACAATTATTGTTTATAAATTTGTCGTTGTAAATTGTTGATGCAACAATGTGTTAAATAAATTGCTAAGGGCAAATGAAATAATTCTCAATAAACAATAAAATGAAGCCACACGTTCATGCAAAACATGACTAAAACCATAAAACAAACAACAACAACAACAAAAAAACTTTAAACATTAAACATTGCGAGCATAGCTATAAAAAAGCAAAACAAAAAAAAACAAAACAAAACAAAACAAAAACATTAAACATTGATAATAATTATATTCATTACAAATTTTTGTGTCTGCATATTTGAAAAAATTAAAAATAAAAATAAATTTAACAAAATATATATATATATACATACGTACATACATATATACATACATAAATATATTATTGAATAAAGAATTATTACAAATACATAAAAACACAAAAGACGCAAAAAATATCTCTGAAAGTTTTCCCAACAACTTGAAATGATTTTCTAAATAATATAAAATAAAATATAAAAAGATTACCAAAAAAAAAAGAAAATTAAATAGAAATTTTATTTTCTTTTTTTTTTTTTGTTTTGATTGATAACTTAAAAATTGTGTGGAAAACATTTCGATTTAAAAAATAATTCAATTATTATACAAATTTAATAATAATTTACGGTTAACAGTTTCAAGTTTGAAGTTAACAGCGTGCTGTTAACAGCGTACACTTAACAGCGTACAGTTAACAGTCAACAATTTGCAGTTTGTGCAAGGCGAAATTAATTATTATCTTAAACCGCTTAAACCGCAAGATAAGATACATACACATGCACATACACATACACATAGGCATGTACATGTATGTACACATATGCATACGTATGCATGCATGTATGTATGTGTGCAATTGAACTGAATATTGTTGGCACACGCACACACACACACAGATGATGGATTATGCGAATGGGTTAACAGAGCGCTAACAGAGCTGGCAGCCGCCGCTGTTAATCCAATGTTGAACTGTAACCCGAAGCCAATTGATTGAAAACAAATACACAAATGATTAGGCGGCAGATTGTGGCCAATTGGCATTTAATCAACATCAATTCGCTTAAAAAAAAAAAACAATTGTGACGCACAGATGGACATTTTATTGTATTTAATTCTTTTATTGTTCCTTCTTGGATTCTGGGTGATCTGCAGCAAGTGGCAGCTGTTGCGCCTGGGCGGCAGCCTCTCCGGTCCTTGGGCCCTGCCGCTGTTGGGCAATGCGCAGCTAATTGGAAAATTGCAGCCAGAATGTGAGCTACATACACATACATACAAACATACATACATACATACATACATACATGTATGATTTGAAACCAGTTTTTGTTTTTGCTTTTGATTTTGTTTTTGTTTTTGCAGTTATTTTTCTCATCTTTACAGAGCTGCGCGAACGTTACGGCAACACGTACCGCCTCTGGGTGGGACCGAAATTGTGGATATTTCTGCATAGCGCCGAGGAAGCGCATCAGGCACTGCACGATCCAACGCTGCGCAAGGCGGACACATTCCAGCAGCTATCGCCGCTTATCGGTAACGGTTTACTCCTCAGCCATGGCCAGGATTGGGCCAAACAGCGTCGTCTGCTGACGCCAGCGTTTCAGCCACAACTTTTACGGCATTTCGCCCCGTTGGTTGGTCGCCATGCGGACACTCTACTGCTGCGACTACGTCAAACTTGTGGCTCAAGCGTTGAGGTGACGGATCTGCTCTTTGCCTGCCTCCTGGATGCCATTGTGGGTAAGATAAATAATAATATACATACGTGTCTGGGTATATGGTATATTTGATAAATGAATTGATCGGCATAGACACATCGATGGGATATGAACTGAAGTCGCAGCATGTGGAGCATTCGCTCATTGTGGCAGCCTTTCATCGGAGCGGGCAGCTGCTCTTCAAGCGCATGATTAATCCGCTGTTGACCTTTGACTTTGTATTCCAACGTACCGCACTGTGGCACGAGCTGTGCGTCCAGCTGCAGCTCATCCACACGCAAATGGATCGAATCATTGAGCAACGCATCGAAACGCTCAACATGGAACAGCAAAAGGATCTGGAGAAGGAGCAGGAGCTGAAACGTAAGCCTCGCATGCTCCTTGATGCGCTTCTGTTGGCGCAGCTCAGCCGACAGCAGATACGCGATGAGATCAACACTTTTGTCTTTGCGGTGAGTTATGGGGGAGGTGGGGCGGGTTTGTTTCCAAAGAATTATAAAAATTATTTATTATTTTTTGAATATTTGTGAATATTTTAAAAATTGCAAAAAGAATTTTCCAGTTTATTCGTTAATAATTATTAAATTTATATTTTTTACTTGATATTTGTAATTAATTAAATATTTATATTTTTCGCATTTTTTTTGTTTTTTTTTTGTTACGCCTTAAGGGCGTGGACACAACTACGGCAGCCCTGGGATTTACGCTGTATGCGCTGGCCGGGCATCCGGAGGCACAGGAGCGTTTGCATGCGGAATTGTCAGAGCTAGCGCCTGACGATGCTGTGGATTTGGATGCACTCAATCAGCTGGAATATCTGGATGCGGTGCTGAAGGAGGTGTTGCGCCTATATACCATAGTGCCCAGCACTGGACGCCAGACGACATGCGCCACAACAATTGGCGGGCGTCGATATTGCGCCGGAGTCACACTCTGGATCAATATGTATGGCTTGGCCCATGATGCATCTTATTTTCCAGCACCGTATGAGTTCAAGCCAGAGCGTTGGCTCCACGCCGACAACAAGGATTTGAGTACGCCGCCGCCATACAGCTATATACCGTACTCCGGTGGACCACACGTGTGCATTGGACGCAAATACTCACTGCTCCTGATGAAGCTGCTCACCGTGCGCATCGTGCAGAGCTTTCGCCTGCGGCTCGGTCAGCCCGAGAAGCTATTGGTGCTCCAGGCACAAATGGTATTGCGCTCTCGCGACGGCATACACATTAAATTTGAAACCCGCTGAAGGTTAACTGATACAATCATATTCATAAAAATAGTGACACGCGGCGGCATTATGAAATTCGTTTATTAATCATTAGGCACTTTACTTACGATAAATACTCGCTGTATCCAATAAAATAGCAATAAATAAATATTTTAGTTTATACATAAAAGTGTTTTTTCAAAAGTTCTTCTAAAAAAAAATAAAAAAATACAACAAAAACCAAAGCAAAATTGGAGTTTAATTTTTAATCATATTAATTTATGACTATTTTTGAAGTTTCTTATTTACATAACTTCACAAAATATTCAATTTTTTGTAAACTTTAAGAAAATTTAAATAAATCAAAAGCAAAAACGGCAATTAACTCGTTTCAATTTACATTTAAATAAAACGTTTTCTTCGACAGGTGTTACGCCTTCAGTTATCGGTTATCGTTTAGCTGCGCAGTTGTGATAAGTATCGCCACACGATTTATCGCAAAAATATTTAGTTTAGTTGTTAAAAGAAGGCTAAAATATTTGTTTATAAAATAAAATAAAATTTAAAAATCAAATAAATCAAATAAAACAAAGTATACATGCATTTAATATTGTGATATCACTTTTATATCGATATTATATTTTTTTGACAATCTATAGATGTGGACACACTTACGAATTGTTATCGATGAGTCACACATATTCGTTTTATTTAAAATGTTGTGCAATTTTCTTTTTAATAAGTAACCGAATAAAAATAAATATTAAAAGCTTTTTAAATTATTTTAAATAAGAAGAGTGAAAACTAAATGTAAAAAGGGAATTTAAATTGAAAAAAAACCAAGAAAGAATTAAAACAAGGATTACAGAATTAATATTAAATAAATATTAGATTTAGAATTTCTTATTTAATGATTTTCTATTAAATGTTGGTTTTTTAACTAAGGATTAATGAAATATTTCCATGTTGATAATTTGAAATTTCCACTAGATGCCATAATATCTATCGTACCTCTGCATTTCCGGATATAAGAACTCGAAATAAAAAAAATATTACTGTAATTTTACACATTCATTTTGAAAGCAAAATCGCTTTTTTGTGTTCGAATCCATGCCTGAAATTATATATAAACTGATTGTTCAGATTCTAGCTATTATTATCAATTTTATATATTTTTGTTAAATTCCCTTTGACGGAAAAAAGAAGAAAGAAGAAAAATAAAAGACATTACAAAAAAGAAAGAGATAGCTTCAAGAAAATAAACTTTTCAGATTTAAAATTATTTTGTTTTTGTTTAATGCATAAAAAATATAAAAAAGATTTTTAAGTTATGTTGAGTCGTCAATATTTTGTTTATATAAATAACACAAGTTTAAATTGCAATTTAATAGTTTATTTCGAAATAGCGACCAAATTATCGCCGCCAATTGCTGTTGCCAAACGAAAATGTAACTGAAAAACGAAAAAAGGGTGGTGGAAAAGGTTAAAGGTTACTGATCTACGACTAAGCCATGTCTAAGAGAATGCGAACACAGTACAGTGTACGCGATAGATCAATAACTGTAAGTATCTACATACAATATGAGAAAAGGTATGTAATATAATTGTATATAATTGGATAATAAATACATTTCACATAATTTACAAGGCGTATTAAAATAAAAACACAACTTTCAAAGATTTTTCTTTTTTCGATTTTTTTCATATATTTATTTTGTTGCTCATTTCATTATCGTTTTGTATTTGGTTCTTTTTTCATTTGCAGTTTTTTTTTAAGTGTACGATGTAAATGTAGGTATGTCTGGTGTGTGTGTGTGTGTGTGAGTGTATGTGCATGTGTGTGTATGTACGATTGGGTGTTATATCTAATTTTTTAAGGAATCGCGACTTACTTAGGCTTTTACATATGCAAATATTGTTTTAAGAGTGTGTGTATGTGTAAGCACCAATAACAATAACAAAAAAAAAAAAAAAAAATACGAAAACAAAAAAATTAACTTTATTTATGTTACATAAATATATATGTAAATACATATACATATGCATATGGTATGTAGATGTGTTTCCAAATTCATTCAAATCGATTTAATTGAATAATTTTGTCAAGTTTTTATGAAGCAATAAAAGCCAAGGATGGATTTAAATTGGAAACGATCTATATATACACATACATACATATACACATGTAGAAATTATATATATATATTTATGTCCCGCCAAGCATATACAGTACGTGTTTTATACAATTCGACAGATCTTAAGCATGATCTCTACATTTTATTTATATCATTTAATTAAATGTATGTATTATTATTATTATTATTATTATAGCCAACTTTGATCGGTTCTCATTAAATTTAGTGTGCCACATGTGTGTGCGTGTGTGCCTGTGTGCGCGTGTGTGTGTGTGCGTGCGTGTGTGTGTGTGTGCTTATATATGGTTTAATAAATACGCAATGTTTAACAAATGAAAAGCAATTTCTGCTCCTTTGGGCTGTACTAAAAGCAACGCGCAGGGACGAGCTCTACATATAAAATACATAAATATGTTTTGTTGTTGTTGTTTTTGTTGTCCTTTGATTGTTTTTTTGTTGTTGTTGTTTGTTTATTTTTGTTGTTGTTGTTGTTGTTATGGCGTTGTTCGCGTTATGTTATCTATAGCTATACATACACATAGAAACATACAATACAATACAATTACAATACATACATACAATGAGGCCGTACATCAATAATAATTTTAATAAAAAAATTCTTAATGCACAAAAAAGTCGAAAGAAAAAAAAAACAATATGTAAGTACACAAAAAAGTTGTCTAAGGTTAATGCGCTTATAATGTTCTTATTTGTTAATGTTGTTGTTTGTTGTTTTGTTGTTATTATGGTTGTTTTTTTGTTGTTGTTGTTTTGTTTTTTCTTTTTTTGGTGTGAATGGATGTTTAACAAGTTTATCAATTTACAATACATTAATGTACACAGATTAAATTTAAATATATAAATTTAAATAATAATAATAATTCTACATAATATTATAGTACACATTAATACATAATAATATAATTTATTACTTATATATATATATATATATATATATATATATATACATACATATAATTATAAATAAATAAATATATATATATGTATATATACAACTGCTGCTTCTTCTTCTGTTTCTGTTTCTCTTTAATTTTCATCTTCATCTTTATCCTCTTATCCTTCACTACGAATGACTATCAAAAAAATTACACTTAATGGAGATTTATTAAATAATAGAAATATCTTTTCGTTTTTTCAATTGATTTTCATTTTCATTTTCTTATTTTTGTTTAGTTTGCTTGTGTATGTGTGTGTGTGTGTGTGTGTGTGTGTGCTCATACATATACAGTGAATGTATGTATATGCGTGTAAATCCCTATTTGTTCTAGCATTTCAACAATATAGTTAAATGTTTTTCTCTTTTTTGCATAAAGTTTACAAATTAATTCATTTATGTTGATGTGCTTGTGTGTGTGTGTGTGTGTATGTGTGTGCGTGTATATGCAACTTATGTTAAAAATCTAAATAAAAAGAAAAGAAAAGAAAAAATAATAAAAAAAACAAACAAAACATACAAACAAAAAAAAAGATCAAAAATCTAGTTAAAATTTGTTCATAATTTTTTTGTTGGTTTTGTTTTTTTTTTTTGTTTGTTTGCTGCTGCTGACATCAAATTGTGCGATTATTGTTTGTTGTTGTTGTTGTTGTTTTTGGTTTGACATTTGTTGTAGTTGTAAATTAATTAATTAATTGATTTGTGTTTTGCTTTTAATTTAAAATTATATAGTATATTTATATTTATTTATTTATATATATATATATGTGAATATATATATGTTTTTGTTTTTTGTAATTTTAATATTATAAATATATATATATATATATATATGTTTATATACATATATATATATATATATATGTGTGTGTGTGTGTGTATATTTAAACCGTCTCCAGGACACGCACATCCTTTTGCACCACATAGAATTTATGCTTCTTGCCGACGAGTCCCCAAATGACGGCAACATTCTCGATGACAACATTGACGGGTATCGTACAGACGGCGCCAAGGACGCAGGCGAGAAACTTGAGCAATCCGAAGCGGTATAATGAGAAGGACTTGATAACGCCAAACACATACATATATATATTGATGGCCGCTATAAACGCACACACAAAGTCCACCAAATTTGGACAGGGTATCGGATAGAGGCCAGCAAATATAATATTCGATGTGGATAGCGGCATGGTCACCCACGAATAGACGCTAATGCCCAGCAATAGCTTATGCCGGAACGGTATCAGCTTTGAATGCACGACGAGCAGTATACCCTGGAGCCAGCGCTTCCGCTGCTGCAGCAAATCCAACAGCGTAAATGGCGACTTCTCATACATCTCGCCCTCAATGAAATTAAACGTGTAGCCCTGGCTGAACGCCCGCATCGCAAAGAAACAATCCTCGGCCACAGATCCATCGATGCCATTGTCAAAGGATACGGAACGCTCGGCGCCAACCTGAAACATATAATATATAATTTATTAATTATTTAAATATATATTATAAAAATATAAAAAATATTATATATACAAAACTATAATCTACAGCTTAAATTGTATCTACAAATTTCATTCAAATATTGTTACAAAAAATAATTAATAATTTATTATTATTATTAAAAAAACAAAAAATAAATCACATTAAAAAACAAAAGAAACTTTTTAAGCGCAATTTTAATTTAATTATTAATTATTAAAGTACGTTTTGAAAAGTAGAAATACAAACTTATTGTTTATAATTTAAACAATTTCAATAATTTCAAAACTCTTCTAAGTACGAGGTGAATTATATGTATGTGTATGTATGTGTGTATATGAAACAAACAAAGTTATTATTAAATTAAATTTGTAATATTTTATAAAACAAAATAAACAATTTTAAATTGTGGAATTTAAAGTATGAATACAATTGAAATTTGTAATTAGCATTTTATTTATTTATTTATTATTGTATTTGTATAATAAATATTATAATTTATAACTGGCATTTTATTTATTTATTATTGTATTTGTATAATAAATATTGTTATTATTCATTTTGAAAGCCAAACGAATTCAATTCGTTTCAATAGAAAAAAACTATGCACAAAATATTTAAAAACTAAAAAAACAAAAACAAAAAACAAAAACAATTACATACACGCATATGCCATAGTATTGAGTTAATATAATTAAATTTGTTTTGTTTGTTTTGTTTTTTTTTTGTTTTGGTGTTTTCGTTGGTTTCCACTCACCTGGGTGACGACATAGCTGCCCTTCCAGCTGAAGAGGGGCTTGTGGAATAGCTTAAACTGCAGTCGGAGCTTTCCCATGTCGTCGGAGACGCGAAAGCTGTCGGCCAATGTGGTCAGCCAGTTGACGACATTCTCATTGGCATAGGTGATGAGGCCCTGGCCGAATGGATGCTTTCCATCGAGAACGAAATTGATGATGCCACGCACGGAGTTCTCGGTGAGCAGGGTCTCCTCATCGAGATGGACAATCCAATCGTTGTCATTGAGCACATTCACCGTATCCTCGAGGCAGTATTGAAGGGCGCGCGATTTGAAGAGTGCCCCCGTCCGGGTTTTATACTCTTTTGGTACAACTATCTCACGGATGCGCCGATGTTGGGCCAAATGTACGGCCTTATCCGTGACGACCTCGATTAAAAAGTTCTCGAGGCCGGTATCGAGGCACGTATTTATATTGCGCAGCACATTCATTTTGACTAGATCCGGAAAATCACCGCGCGTGACAACCCGTATGCATATAAAGGGCGCCAATAGGGGGCTACCCTTGAGCACCACCTTCTCGGGGAAGGCATTATAAAAGACAAGACCGCAAAAATTGAATAGCACCTGTGGCAGCGTTAACAGCGTTAGGAAACGTAATAAGTACAGCAATACGGTCGCCACCTGGCCATATGCGATCCATGGATCCACGATCGTGAACGAATTCTCATCGATTTTAATACCCCCGGAGAATACTTCGCAAATAACTATCACAGTGATGAGCAGGGTGCAGTGCAGCAAATGTTTTGTTGTCGAGTTCAACATATTGAGTATGGACCGTATATATATATATCTAAATTATATATATATATATTTATATATATATATATATGTGTGTGTGTGTGTGTGTATATAATGCTGCGCCCGCTCTCTTTCTCTCTCTCTCGCTATGTCTGTAAAAGGTTCTTAAATTTCCTTGTTTATCTTGGCCAAATTGATTCTTGTTGGTTTTTGGGGGGAGCGAGTGTATTTCGTTTTTTCGTTTTTTTGTTTTTCTTTCTGTTGTCTTTTACTTGTTGTTGTTGTTGTTTTGTTTTAAATGTTTATTTTTTTTGTGTATTTTGTTCGTAACTTTGTTTTGTGCCTGTAAACAAACAAGAGAGAGTCTTGTGCCAACCAAACAGTTGTTTTTCGCCTTTTTTTGTTTTTGTTTTTGTTTTTAAGTTAATTTTGTTTGCTGTATATATCCTGTGAAAATTGTTAGAATAATTTGTGTTTTGTTTATTCCTAGTAGATTTAAACAAATGTTGTTTTTTCTTTTTCTTTTCGTTTGTTCTCTCTTGCTTTTCGTTTCTTCTTTCAAATATTCGTTTCGTTGCAACAGTTTTTGATGTTTTATGTTTTTTCGTAATTTCTGCTATTGTTGTTGTCCTTTCACCTAATTTGTTGCCCTTGTCCCTCTTGAATCCTTCGTACTCCTCACTGACGTTGATGAGATAACCATTTCTGCAATAAAGGAAAAACCAAAAACAAATTAAAATACAAGTCCAATAAAATAATAAATAAAGTTACAACTTTAATGCATAAATAAATACATAGACATAGACATGTGTATATGGTATATGTTATATATATATATATATACTCGTATATTTACATGATATAAATGAATGGAATTATCGCTAATAGATCTTTTGCCCTCTGAGATCAGATGGATTTATTAAGCAAACAACAACAAAATGTGACATCGACAACAATTGATCTGTCTTTTACCCAATGCCATCAATTATCATCTCACACACACTCACACACACAGATCTTTGTGTGTGTGTGTGTGCTACGAATACTAATTCAATCACAACTAAATCAAAAAAATATATATACATTTGAGGTAGAGACACGATGAGCGTTCTCAAAGTGAAATATTAAATCGCAAGTCACGATGTGTTTAACTAAAAATCACACACACACACACACACACACACACACGTACAAAATAAAACAAACTACAGGTAAAATAATAATTAATAATTAATTCCGAGAAAACGTAATGAAAATTAATAATAATACGAAAATCCATGAATAGATATTTCGTCAAGCTGCAAAAATAATAAATAAATAATAAATTTACGATAATTATACAACAAAACAATAATTGTTTAAGCTCAGCTAAAGTTCAATGTTTCAACATATACATACATACATATGAAAAAACAATTGTACATACACACATACTTGATAAGGATAATAGCCAGTGCATGATCTAATCTAGTGTATGTAATATCTATAATCTATCTATCTATTGAGTATTATTAACCTGCATTGGAATTATCTATTATCTAATCTACATATTAATTGGCCAATTTAAACCGTTTCGCATAGCTTAATAAAAAACAATAACAAACAGCAAATAACGGTATTATACATAAATTATCATTCGCTGATATTATCAATGTTTATAAATGAAGAGAAGAACTTTTAGTTAAAACATTATGATCATTTTGTATCAATTGCAAACCATAATTAACAAAATTCGTAAATGAAAGTTTCTTAAACAATTACGTATGTATGTATGTATGTATGTGTATGTACATATGAACTTGGAATTTCCATAACTATCATAAAGGCAAACTTTAGTAAAAGCTAAATAGAAGAAGAGAGAAAAAACGAAAAACGAAAAACAAAAGCGAAAGAACGAAAGAACATAAATGAAATTCCGCTACAAAAAAAAAAAAAAAACAATTAAACAAAAATAATTAAATGTTTAGTAATTCCTAGAAAGAAAAGCAATTTCAAAGTCAACTTTAGCTTTATGTTGGTATTTATAACTGTTAAATGTGAAATATATTTGTATGTATGTATGTATGTATGTATGTATGTGTATGTATGTACATACATATACATACACTTGAAAGTCAACTTTATCAACAGACCAAACTATTGAAATGCTTCAACCATCAAATATTTCAGTTATTTATATTGAATATATACATACATATGTATATTGTATATAAAAAATGAATGTATATGTATATGTATGGTATTGTTGTTATTGTTGTTGTTAGCACCTAGACTGGACAGAGCATTGGAATGTGCTCACATCTGTATACATACATACATACATACATACATACATACATATGTATGTACATAGTATATCAATTGAAATAGGTCTCTGGGGTTATACGAACCCAATAATTAATAAAGTTCAAATACTTTGTTTATCGCGAAACATATATACATACATTCATATACATACACATACGTGTACATAATCAAATACGACATATGCGTGTGTATGTATATATGTATGTGCGTCCTCGAGAGATTTGTCTGGCAATTACTCCAAATTCAAATCATTTAATAAGAGCAAAAATACAAAAAAATTGGAAATTACTTTTCCAAATGTATGTATGTATGTATGTATGCACATACCATATACATACATGCGTACGTACGGCCACGTGCGGGAAATCTTATCAAACAAAAAAAAAAAGAAAAGAAAAGAAAACAGAAATAAAAAAAGGTTTGACATGCCAAAGATTAGAATATACCCTTATAGCCATGTTGAAATGTTGTTGGCCAAAAGGAACACAGAATATTATGGCCAAATATGAATGGGGGTTAGCAACAAATTGTATTGCATTGATTAAATTTGGCCTAATCAAGTGGCTTTTAATTAAAAGGAATTTAAATGTATGTTACAAACAAATTTATTGATTTACGTTTAAACAACAAGAAGAAGAATTTGTCCATGTGTTAATCGAATATTAAATATTATTATTAAATTCTAATTGTTTAATTTGTTATCATGTACTAAAAAAAAAAGAAAATACATACATACATATATCTAAAGATTTTGTATATACACACATACATACAGAGCAAAGTTAACTGAAACGGTATTATGCAAACGGTATTTGATAACAACAAATTGACTGATAGGCAGCAGATACTGCATACAATACAATGGAGTGTGTATGTGTATGTATTGTATTGTATATGGCATACATATGCATATACATATTTAATAATAATACTATGTATGCATAAATGAAATGATTCATCGGTGAGCAATCAAAGTGAATGCTACCGTTTTCGATTTTCTATTATTTTGGGTGTTTCCCGACTTTTGTGGCATTATTATCTTAGTGGTATGTATATACGTATGTATGTATGTATGTATGTATGTATGTATGTATATGTATTATTTCGTATGTCAAGATAGCGACGAGACATTGTTTAACATGCGTTTTGATACAATTTTTATTATTATCATATATACATATGCATGTGTATGTATGTATGTATATATGCGATAATTAACGTCTAAGCAACGATCGTCATATCCACAAATTCATGTTTTATTTCGTTATAAAATTCGATTGTATTCTATGAAAATATAAGATAAAATCGTATCCATACAAATGTATGTGTGTATGTAACTATAAGAAATGCATATATCTTGAGATTGGGTAAACCTTATACATACATACATACACACATACATATATAAATACGTATATATTCGCGATAACTGACTCTTAAATTTGTAATCATGGCATTATGATTCATATTCGCATTTCGAATGCTATATACATCTACATACATAATTCCAATACTAGTAGTACTACAATATGTATATATACGTATGTAGTATTTAGTTTAATTTTGTATGCTTGTTTTTTTTTTTTTTTGAAATGATTTATATAATTATTTCATTAAATTTTATTTTCGTTTTTCCTTTTTTTGTTGTTTGTTTTGTGATTACATTAAATTAGATTGAAATAATTTAATTAGAGAACAAATATTCATTCATTCATTTACATACATATGTATGTATGTATGTACATGCATACACATCTATCAGATAGTTATTTATCCATGTGAATACATACATTTTAGTACTGTAAATTGTATATTCACATCAACAAAAAAAACGTATTCACTTTTATTGTGCATTGTATTTATAATTTGTTATACTGTTCGTATGTATGTATGTATGTGTATATGTATGTATATATGTATATTTTGTATTGTCTATTGTTTTGTAATAACTAGATTGTTTTTTATATTTTTTTATTTTTAGTTTTGTTGATAAGAATTTACGTTTCGTTTCGTGAGCAACTTGGCAATAAGTCAATATAAATGAATACAAATAAAATAATAATTGATTTAGTTTACGTCTGACATTTAATTGATTGTAAAATAATTGTATATGCGTGTATGTGTATATCTGTGTGTATGTGTGTGTGTGCAGCTATCAGCTGCTATACAATACAGCATATACCCTTCTGGTGATTCACATGATTCGTCTCAGTGTTTAAAAGCAGGTTCCGGTCAGATAGCGGGGGAAATGTCTTTTAAATAGTATGCTTTTAATACAATATACAAATGTATATGTATATACACACATACACAAACATAAAGTGTATATACATATGTACACACATGCATACTTATACACTTTGCACTTGGCAATTGTTGAAGGCGTAATGAACTTGAATCACATGCGATAAATAGTCGCTTCTAAAGTACTAAAAAAACAAAAAAAAAAAGAAATAAAAAAATATACATACATACAAAAAAAAAATATATATATATACAATATGTACATCTATGTATGTGTATGTAAAATAGAAAATATACAACAAAAAAAAATCAAAACAAAAGCCGATTGGAATCACTTTAATTATAGCCTTTGCATTTAATGCACTGGACACAACGACGACAACAACAACAACAAAAATAATAACAATTATTAACAACAATAATAGCAACAATAACCATAACTGGCGTGTGAATGTTATAAGGCATGCTCGACTTGCTGTATACCCTGTATACCCAACAAGTGTTTAAGTTTAATATTAATCCAAAGATACATAATGCAATAACTAATGTGATTAAGTTAAATATAATATTGTATTGTAGTATGTAGTATATACACACATACATATGTATGTGTTTGTGCAAGTATTTAGTAGATTGTATTTAACATTTCTTCAATTGCAACAAGAGGCACAAGTACTTTGAACCGAAAGCTGACTCAAGTGCCCTAATCAGTGATTCATTCATCAGAGTTGACACATTCATATACACATGTATATGGTACAGGCACATACATGTATGTATGTACATATTTGCCTTATCATATGTATGGTATATATATACAGTACATATTTTTAAACGGGATATTCCAGTTATGCATTAACATGTGTTTTCATTTATGCGGATAGCGTGCAAATGTTTAATTATAATATTTGATAACATTTATCCCACTCCCATTCCCAAGCCCCCCCCTACCAGGTGACCAAGCAATCAACATTTGCGATAATCAATCGATCGCTCACATCCTTTAGCAAAACTCAACCAAAAAAAAAAAACAAAAGGAAAAACGTGCCGTTTTTGGTCTAGGCAAAGTGCGGGTAATAAAAAAAGCAATATACATATACATATACATACGCATACATACATTGTATTGTTTAAAGAAGAAGAAGAAGAAACAACCGAGTTCTAGATTAAATTTTCTCATTATAACAATTGTGTTTTTATCTATAAAAGCAACATTTAACATTACTAAGCAAATTCTTGGTAATACGAATAGTAAAGATTGCGATTAAAGATGTGTGTTATACGGTTGTTGTTGTTGTTGTTGCTGGTGCTACCAACTACCCTGTACCGTCTCTGTTATACCCTGTAAAAAATAATTTACATATTTTTTAAAAACAACACACAATTCGCATCGCTTCACTGAGTCCAGGCCAATGATGCACCCATTGTTAATTATTATTATTATTATTATTACTATTATTATTATTATTATTTGTAATTATTATTATTTTTATTAATTTTATTATTATTAATTGTGTTGTGTTGTTTTTGTACTTTTTCTATAATAGCTATTGTTTTTCTGTTGTTATTATTTTTTTGTTTCATGCAACCAATCAGAATTAAATTTTGATGCATTGTTCAATATTGTTGCATAAGCAAATAATTAAAAAATGAAACCGTTGTTGAATTACCCTTGGACTTACTTAATTAACAATTAAAGAAAAACAAAGGAAAATAAATAAAAATACAAAAGGAAAACAAACAAAAACGAACACGAAATGAAAATAAAAACGAAAACGAAAACATCACAAATCAAATTGAAATCTAAACGAACCTAAGCCCTATATACATATGTATGTATGTATGTATGTACTTATATAAGTTAATAGTACTATATATACCATATACTCATCATATATATATATATATATATATACATATACAAAGTCTGTAAGACTAAAACTGGATGCAAGTGTCAGGCGCACATTAAAATATTGACGACCCCGACGACTCGTTTTTTGCCCAAATGTGTGAACTTTCTATACTCTATCTAAAGGTATTTTGATATTATATATATCAATTTTATTAATACAATTATATAGTATTATCCCATACCTATATCAGGTTGTTGCTTAATTATATCTTAATATGTACTTTAATTATACTAGTTTAATTTTAAAATGCAAAACAGAATACAATTATATTTATTTTTGAATATAATCATTTAGGACAAGTTTGATCGACTGAAAGGCACCCAGTACAATAGATTATTTAAGCCATTTGTGCATATGTATGTATGTGTGGGGTTATATGTATATATATTACACATACACATGTATAAATTGTAGCTCCAATTTTATTCAAATGGAAAATCAAGACAACAGATAGGGTATTAAAGTCTCGTTAATACTTCTTGAGATTTTTGTGATTTGTATTGTTTTTGTTCTTGTTTTTTGTTGTTTATTGTTTTTTTGTTGTTGTTTTTTTTTTTTGAGGAAAGCACTTAACGTATTCCACATACAACAGATATTACGAGTTACGAGTTACGAATTACAAGTTACGAGTTTTGGTTATCCACCCGTGCTCTGAATTCTCTTGTTGTTCTTGTTGCTACTAACAATCCATTATTATTATTGTTGTTGTTGTTGTTGTTGTCTCGTCCACTGTTCGCGTATTTCGTTCAGATAATATTGTATTATAGCCAAGTTCGTTGAGTTCGTTTAGTCGGAGCTTCGAAACTCAAACTTCGAAGGCAGCCGTTACACTGAGCAGCGTTGCTTGCCGTCAGAGAGAGCGAGCGCCACAAAATTGCGAGTGGGGAGAGCGAGATGTATGCACACACATACACACATAGGTACGGTACACATATTGTGTACGTGTGTGAGCCTCGCTATCCATATACATACACATATGCTTGCTTGTGTATGTATGTATGTATATACATTCACATGTGCCAGACGCAAGTAATAATTATAAATTAAATACGTTATCAAAGTACAAGACGAAGCCGGGCTGCGGCAGCGACAGTGGCAGCGGCAGCGGACGCTGTTGCGTTGATTATGAAGTGCACGAAGGAAGATTTTTATTTAATTATTTTTATTTGATACCAACGGATATTTTCAGCAGTAAAATATTAATCAACTTATTATTATTGAATTTTAATTGTAACTAGTTAATTTCTTATTATCATGATTTCATTTTAAAGGGAATTAGTTTTTATTTCGAATAATCGATAGAACATATTCATACTGATATTAATTATGATTATCGGTTATAAGCAATAAACAAAATTTATGAAAATATATGCATTTAAATTTATTGTTTTTATCAAGAATTACGTTTTTTTTACTTTATGTGTATGCATAAATATGAATAAACAATTTTGCTAAATGTTTCCATATTCAGTTATGCAGTTATCGTTGCCGGCAGAATACAAATACATATGTACATACATATTAAACAAACGTAAGAGACAAAAAAGAAGCTACAATTTCGTTATTGGACCATTCCTTATGGGGGTTAACAGGTGGTCAGCTGCTGCGAGCAATTACAAATATTGCTGTTGCTTTTGCTGCTGATGCTTCTTTTGCTGTTGCTGTTGCTGCTGCTGCTTTTGCTGCTGCTGCCGTTGGCATTGTCACGCGCTGCCGGCGAGCTGTGGGCACAATTTAGTGTATACAAGAGGCGGTTCCCCTTATCGCAATTGGTTTTGCAAGCATGCATACATATGAGCAAACAGAAACGCACATACACACACACACGCACCCGCACACAGACACAGATGCAGACAGCACTCATTGGCAATGAGCGTGTGCGTAAGTAGCTAGATAAGCGCCAACGTCTGCGTCAAAGCCAGCAGCACAATCAAATTACAAACGTTAAGCGGACGAAAGAAGCGTAACACTAATATCGCTACCAACAACAACAACAACAACCAACAACAACAACAATCATTATTATTCGGCAGTCTGTACATCAAAACTTATCGATAAAAAAAAACAGAGAACAGCAGCCACAGCAATAATAACCAAATAGCCTGTAATTAGGCATGCAAGAAATATCGATTATAAAGTAAATAATGGACAATTGCAATTGCCTGTTTTTAGTGTTGGGTTCGTGACCCGCTCACGATGTCTCACGAGAAAGAGAGAAAAGTCACGATCAATACGATATAAATGTGTTGTGCCATTAAATATGTATGTATATGTTCTTGTATGCATACATACATGCATATTGTATCTCTGTATAATAAGGAAAATATAAATCATAATAATTATAATTTCATTAGATTGTATTGAATTAATTTTGTGTATTATATTAAAATCAATACCACATTCCCATCTCTTATTTGTCCAAATGCTCTAATTGACGTTTTTTTTTCTTTTTTTTTTTTGGGCGAACTAATCTATTCAAATCTAATAAAGTAAACACCCTAAAAACAGACCCTCTACGATTATTACAAATATTTGTTTGTCAAGTGCCCTACAAAAGAATCAGAACAACCCCAAAAACTTCTCTTGTATGTATGTATGTATGTATGTATGTATGTATGTATGTATGTATGTATGTATGTATGTATGTATGTATGTATGTACACACATGTGTTCTATTGTCGCATGTATGTATGTAAATATACTGTAAATACAAAATCATATGGGTGTATGTACATATGTACACATATAAAATAAATAATTAATTATGTATATAGTTGGTCATAAAACATGCGCACATACATACAAACACAGTAAATGTATTGTAATTTTATTAAAGGAACAATTGTCAAGTTAATGTTTACCGAAATTAACTGTAAGCGAATGAACACTGTACTCAATGGAAACAAAAGATTGAATATCTAAAATCCAATTAAATCGAGAAATATGTAAATAATAGTTTTAAAATTTTTTTCTATAATTCTGCAATGTTGTGGCATCCTTCCTTTTTGAGTTTTCACTGTACATACATAAACACAGCATTACGTATTAATGGGCCGGCATTCAACGTCCACGACAACGTCGACGTCGACGCCGCCGTTGACGGCCTTGTGTTAAGCGTACAACGAATGATGAGCATAGACAAAATAGCAAAACACAAAAAAAAAAACAACAACAACAAATAACAAAAAAAGTGCTAGGTGCCTACAGACACATTCAGGTGCAGGTGCAGGGTCTCTGTTAGAAAGCTCTCACTCTCTTCACTCATCCATGCTCTCGCTATCACTCGCTCTTTTTGTTTTTGACTATCTGTCTTACTTACCCTGCTGTTGGGTCCCATAGGAAAATAAAAAGCGAATGTTTGCTTTTAGAAATAAGGAAGAGGAAGACGAACTGGCAATGGCAATGGCAATGGCGTGTTCTTGTCCTTATTGTTGCTATCTTCTTCTTACAGGAGCGGTTGCCTGGTCAATAATCGTTGTTGCTGTTGCTTTTCCTAATGATGATAGACAGGCACTCTCACACTTCCACTGACACAAATAACAAGGCTGTGGGGCGCGGGTAGCCGCTCCTTTTTTATTTTATTTTATTAATTTTTTTTTGAAACACAAGGTGTGTCGCCTGTACGCTGCGCGTGTAAACAAAACGGTAACGAAACTCCAACGAGCAAAGGCGTTAGGTGTTATAAAGAGGAAGAGATATGTAAAGTAGGAGGGGGGTCGATTTTTGGGCGGATGCTCAACTCAATACGTATGTATGCTCTCTCTTTATCTCTTCGCTGTATGTATGGTTCGTACGCTCTAGCTCTTTTGTTGCTAGCTGCGGCGCCAATTTGTTTGGTTTATTTATATAAATTCAAAAATTTTCAATGTTTCCTTGGCGTGTGCAGCAACAACAAAATTGATTAATTTAAAAAAAATATTTTTTTTTTGGAAATTAATGTACACGCGTTATATATAAATATTTATATATGTATCTATATACATATACTTTAAATGCCTTGCTAATTTTTATTTCACTTTTCTCTCTCTCTTTCTCTCTCATACACCCGGCAGCGAGCATGCGATTTATGCAGCTTGCGCCTGTGATTCTCAATATCTTCTCGTTGACTTTACACTTCACAGTAACTGCACAAGTTGAAAAAAGTATTAAAAAAAAAAGAATTGTCGCTTATTGATCGATTTTCCAACAAGAGTAATTAACGAAGTTTTGATTTCCGTAAAATTTTGTAAATTAACTTTATTTTATTTTATTTTTTTATATGTATGTATTTGTGTGTTTATGTTGGCCGAGACGACGTTGGCGGGCTAAGCGGGGATACACGAGTAGAGTATTGCAAATTGATTTTTTGTGCGAATGCTTCTATAAACTGTAATTTATTTAAGAGACGTTGTTCCTCTTTAATTGCCTGGCGCGCGCATTTTGACAATTAAGTCCGGGAAAATATTTAATGTCAGCGTTTTTTTTATTCTGAATAATCGCTGGTAAATATGAACCGCCGCACTGGCAACGCGACCGCAACAACAAAACACAAGTGCTGCGAAAACCAATCGATATGTGAATTGTGCACACCACTAAAAAAGACAACTGTTAAGTTTACAGTTGCTGTTAAGTATTATCGCTCGATATACTAAATGCAACCATTAATGTTAAGAACAATTGACTCCAAATATATTATTAAATTCAATGTTAATTCTAAAAAGAATGTAGCAAACTTTGGAGCATTGGTCAAAATAATCATTACATTATTTTAATATAATATATTTAGCTGCAATACGGTCTGACTTAAATATCGATATTCATATAAGCTGATTTCCAAAAATTAACAAATATGTTGATTTAAATTATATAGAATTATATAAATTACTTCAAAAACCATTGCGATAATGGACATTGAGTGAAAATGCTCTAGTATATTAAAAGTATTTTTAAAATGCCATTTTAGTATTTTTCTTTACTATATGATTTTGGGTGCATATCGATAAATATTTTACTTTATTAGCGTGCGACGTACGCTGCGAACGTATGTTACGTGTGTTTTCGGCTTGTCAAATTTATTAATTTCGTTTCGACATTTTTTTGTTTTTTTTTCTTTTCGTTGTTATTGTGCATGTGCGAGGTTGCGGCTAAGCAGCCGTATCAACAAGAAACTTCAAAAAGTAATAAAAATTAAATCAATTTGGAAAATCTATCAACAAACATTGAACGTCTGCGCGCGGTACCAATAAACTGCAAGTACATTTTTTTTTTAGTGTTTTTGCGACAAACAACAAAAAAAAAAAAAGAAATTAGAACAAAAGACTAACAAACAAAAAGGAAAAGCAAAAAAAGGAAGAGTGAAACGTGTGTTAAAGGGGGTAAGAGGCAGCAGAGTTCTTGCTGCAGTCTTCGCAGTTGGTGTCGCTATCGCAGCCACAATTGAAAAGCGGCGTTGCCAAAGGCAAGGCCTGCTAACATAAGTTGCTGCTAAAAGGCAAACAATAATAATAGTTCAATAGCTGTGCTTTGCCTTTGCGTTCCGTTTAGAGTTCTCTGCTGCGTCAGTCGTCATTGTTAAAAAGTTTTGTGTTTAGTTCATTGTGATTAGTTGAAGCGTTCAGTTCGTTTCGTCTAATTTTTATTATTTTTTCAATTTTGTTTTTTGTTTCTTGTGCTAAGCGCGCGCGTTAGTGGCTTCTTCCTCTTCCGGCCAGGCGGTACCGTGATACAAAGTAGTAACAACAGCAGCATAATAGCAAAAAACAAAGAGAATAATAAATCATAATGGTAAGTTTTGAGAATATTATATTTTTTTCGTTTATTTTCCTGATGACTTATGCATTTTCTTTGTTGTTTGTAATAAAACGCAACATTTGATGGCCAAAAAAGTTCTATGGCCACTGGGGCGCCTCTCTTACTCGCGCTCTCTCTCTCTCTCTCCCACTTACTGACTCTTTCTCTCTATAATTTTCTGACAGCAACGATAGCGGCCGCAGCAGCTGAGTTTGCATACGCTAGCCATCTCGTTCGCACTAACGCACTGCGTGGTCAGCCACATGGCATAGAGCGCAAAAGAAAAGTAAAGCAAACAAAAAAAAAATAAGATATGAAAAATTGCAAATATGGCAAAATCATTGAGAGAAAAGAGAGCGCATCTAAATATACATATATATATATATATATATATATAAGAGCCAATGTGCAACACACACACCCACGCACATATATATAT
>JBAMCR010000106.1:0-37009 GCA_037075045.1 Mulgravea parasiatica
GGAGCGTCCGCTCAACGGAGAGTAATTTGTATGAAAAATTTGAGAAATCTGTTGGGACTAACGAATTTGTCCGTTACGGAGAGATGTCCGCTTTAGAGAGGTGCCGGCCAAGGGAGCTTTCACTGTATATATATATATATATATATATATATATATATATATATTCATGTATATATTTATATATATTTGAAGAAAATAAAAAGCGAACCCGATGAATTCTGTGGAGAAATACGAAGGTGAAGTGCGTGAAGATTTAGTGATAGTGATGATAAAGTGATGATGATATGATGGAGACGGAGTCAGTGTGATAGAGAGAGAGAGACAGAGAGCGCGATAGGGCGAAAGAGATAGTAGATAGTAGATGTAAAGGATGAACGCGTTGAAGTTGCGACATGTGTCAAATGTTGTAATTGCACTTCGTTCGTTGATGTTGTTGCCGTCGAGATGAATTGCACTGCCAGCAACAGCTGCGGCATTTGAGAGTGAAAGCAATTGATGCAGCGTCTCTAACAACAAGCAGAACAGGGAAAATAACAACACATCCACAACAAGTTACACTCACACCGACAAGCACGCATACATAAAAGCCACATAAATAGAAATCAGCATGCAGCATGCAGTAAATGGGCCAAGAGGGCCAAAACGAATTAGGCCTATAAATGAATATAAAGTGCAGACTGAGAATCCAGCTGGAAATCAAGCTTTCGTTGTAGACTGGCCTAAAATTGTGGCAGAGGGGTGTGGGTGTGGGTGAGGGGTTGCGTTGCGCTTAGCACGGTAATAAAATGAATGCTTCGCGCGGCTGTCAGCTGCAATGCCTGTGGCCGACCAATGGATGGCGTCTGGCCAGGATGGAGCCCATTTCCAATTCTTACAGTTGTCGTTGTCCTGTTTTTTTCTGAGTTGCTTTTTTTTTTCTTGCCGGCTGCATACTTTTGTGGAGCCAAAATGATGATGAATGGGACACGGACATGGACAGGGAATAAGATTGAAACTGGAATTGGTGACTGTTGCAACGACCGCCTTGGCCTGGTAATGACAAAAAAAGCGAGAACAAAAACAACAACAACAACAACAACAACATGGATAGTTGCACTACGCCATATAGCTCGCAAAAAATAATAAAAGGGAAAACAAAATTTAAAATTCTGTTGAGCATAGCCGACTTATTGTTATCCTTTACAGAAAACACAGTGCACTTGTAAAGATTTGAATGAAATGAAAACGAAATGGAATTCAATATCTACAATAGTTTCGTTGTATAAAGAATACGATGGAAGCTTGTCACAAAAGTTGTATAAAAGCCGATTATACCCGACAGGGTGCGTGCGTGCCACGAGGGTATGCCAGGGCAGGGGCGGCAAATGAAAAATGGTAGCTTCAATTTTTCTCTACTTTTTTTTTGTGATTTTAGCCATTGTGAATGCAGGCAATACATTCACACACACACACACACACACGCGCACATAAATACCATATATGTACTGAGACACACTGGAGCAACAGGAAGAAAGGTACATACAACATGCAACATACAACACCCCCATACAGATGTAACCGTGCTGCCACCAAATTGGAAAATATGTCAGTGCTACAATTTGGCGTATGTTTTGTATTTCTCATTCTTATTTCTTTTGGACATATCATTCCTTTTTTGTCTTTTCCTTTTTCCTTTTTTTTTTTTGTTGGTTTTCGGGTTTTGCTTTTTTTTGTTTTTGCCAGTCGCAATTTCGTTGCCATATTTCTTGTTGGTTTTTGTATCTCGGACTTGTGCCTCGGTGTTGTGCTTTTTGCTGCTACGGCTTGTTATATGCCTGCGCTTTGCTTTTAAGGTTAACTAGAAATTGGAAAATTGCACTCAGTGCCAACAACAACAACAACAACATAAATAACAAGCAATAACAACAAAAATGAGAAGCAATGACAAGTAGGAGATTCAAACGTGCCAAAGATGCGAGCTGCAAACACTGCAAACGGCATCTTTCATGGCATTCACACGTCCAACGTTGACAATGATGGTCGCAACAACAACAACAACAACATTAACGAGAGTAACAGCAACAGCGGCAGCAATATCAGCAACAAGAACAACAACAACAGCCGCAACAGCAACAGTTGCTGACAATTGATAACGAATGTCCAAAATGGCCAGTGACAGTTGTTACCAACAGCAGCAACAGGATCAACTGCCAGTTGCAATTGTAACTGAAGCTGAAGCTGAAACTGAAGCTGAAGCTGAAACTGAAACTGTTTGGCAAGCCACACGGTAACATTTTCGCACTGGTTGTGTTAAGTGTGCAACTAACTTTAAGTGGAAACGTAAAAGTTTTATATTTGCTAACTAGACAAGTTCGTACACATTGCGCATTAAAAAACACGAAACAAAAAAAAAAAAAAAATAATAATAAAAATAAAAAAACAATTGGGAAATTGACAAATAGAAAAATAGGAAAATCTCCTTTGCATTCCTTTCACAATCTTTAAACATATAACTCTACTCGCGTTTTTCAGCTGAAAGGATTTTAATAAGATGGAGAGCTAAAAATCAAGATCAAGAAAAACTTTTCAGCTAAACTTTTTCATTTCCGTCGTTTTAGCGTCCAAAATCTTGGAAATGTGTAAAAGGTTTCAAGTCGATGAAGGGAAATCCTTCAAGAAAGGCTTTGATTTCCCAAATAAGTTAAAAAAAAAGAGACAAACCTGTGCATATGACTAAGAAATGTATCTTTAAGATACATTTGAATCATAATGGTGTAACATAGATGCACACTATCTAGTTATCGAAATTCTCAAGATTTTCAAAATGATTTTAATCGAATGTGTTCTCTGAAAGTTTCTCCCAGTGTATTCGAAAAAAAAGGAAAAAAGTTAGTTGGGAAAAAGTGAATCATATTACGCGAATAAGGTAAATGTATGTGTCGCGTAAATACATCGACATGTTTGTGCATGTGTTTATCATAGTTGTAATTTACTGCTAATGAGATGGGTAACTGGGACACGTTGCCAGAAGGACGACTATTCTTGAGCATTGTAATTAGTACCATATTTGCGCGAAATGTTTCAATTGTGGATAAGTCCATAATGGAAAAAGTATCTTAAATGTGCAGCTCTTAGTTTAATATTTGAAGCGAGTTGGCAGCGCCAGTTTGTCTTGGCTGGCTGCTTGTCAGCCAAATCGATGGAGTCCTTTGCCTCCTTTTGCTCTAATTTGGCAGCCATCAATGTGCTGAGCAGTAAAAATATGCGCCACCAGCCAGGATTAGGAATGACTTTAGAGTGGCAAGCGAGACGGCCAAAAAAAAGAAAAACGCAAAAAAATAAATATATGGTATATATGTATGTATATTGCTAAAAAAAAATTGAACGAAAACGTTGTTACGGGCGCAAGGGAAACACTCGAAGCTCGACCCACGCCCACACTCACCCACCCAGCAGCCGAGTGCCATTGAAGAAGAAGTTTCAAGCGCTGACTGTGCGCCGGCAAAAGTTGGCTGCAGAGTTGCACTTGGGCCAAGTGGCGGGCGCGCCCATAAAACAAACAATTGCACAGACACACACACACACACACACACATACATAAGAGAGTGTTTGTGTGAGTGAGAGAGAGAGAGAGAGAGAAAATAACATATACCTGTATCCAACGGTAGACAGCGTCATTGTTGTTAGCAAATATATGGCCAAAAAGGATCAAAGAGCGTTCCGCTGCAGCTCAACAAAATAATTGCTGTCTGCGGCACTTTAGTTCGCTGGCAGCATAATTTGTGACTGTCTCGCCTTCTTTTACGCCCTTCAACTACCACCTGCTCCCCCCCCACCCACCACCCACCACCCACCACTCGATGGATTACTTAATGTTCGTTTGAAATTCAAATTCCAATGCGACGAAACTGGTGCCAAGCCGCCTTAATATCATTTGTCATCTTTGACCAGTTGGACACTTGGACAGTTGCAGTTGGGTAGATGCAGCATGGCTCGTAGTCCTTTAAGTCCTCTCAGCTTCTGACCAAGACAACAGCAATATTAATAACAAACTAAACTGAATACAATATTTTGTACATACCATACCATAAGCCAACTGATCGGCAAAGCTCACACAACTCGATCAAATTTTTTGTTTATGTTTTTTTTTTCTGTTTTGTCTTTTGATATTAATACTTATTTTTGTTGCTTTTATCAAGTGGAAAACCAACCGATGCCCACTGATCAGACAGTGTGTATAGGTGACATTGGCATAAAAAAGAAAATTAGAAATACATATTAATTTAATGAAATTAAAACATTACATCAGATATAAATAAAAAGGAAATATTTAAGTGAATGATACAGAGGCGTGGGAAGATTGAGATACTTTATGATCGAGATACAATTATTGTATGTATGCATTTGTGAAACTGTGACATGGTTATCATAATTTTATTAAATGCAGTCTTTATAGTGAAAAATACAATTATAATATTATAATTATTATTCTTTTTGTTTTATGGGTAAAACTTGTTGGAAATATTCAATTTTTTTGTTTTTTAATTTTTGAAGGCATAAAATAAATCCGTTCAGTGTGTTGCCTAGAAAACCAGCTTGCCGCATCTTTATCCTCATGCTCATGCTCATCTTCAATCTTATGCTCATCCTTATCCTACGTTCATGCTCCTACTCATCCTTATGCACAGCCACTCATCCTCGTGCCCATTCCCATGTTCGTCTTCCTACTCATCCTCATGCTTGTGCTCATGCTCATCCTCATGTTCATCATCATTCCCGTCCTCATACCCATGTCCATGCATCTTCTTATCCTCACGTTCGTCCTCACCCTCACCCTCACCCTCATCCGCAGCAACAGCAGCAGAAACAGAAGCATCTACAGCATCTACATCCACATCCACATCCACATCCACATCCACATCCATATCCACATCCACGTCCTGCTGGCATTTCTGGCAACTGCGGCTGGCACCGTGCTACACTGTGCGCTGTCTGCGTGGCAGTATATGTATGTATATACGGCAGACACTGTATGCCACTCACTGTTTTGCAGACAATTAGTTTCGTAAGCAGTTTCCTTTTCTTTTGAAGTTTTACTTTTCTCGGCTGCTTTTCAGTTGTGTTTTCTTTTTTCTTTTGTCTTCAATGTTTCTCTCGTTTTCATTGTGGCTTTGTCCCCTCTCGTTCTTCTCTCTCTGTCTCTCTCTCGTTCTCTCTCTCTTTCCCTCTCTTCCCTACCACTCTCTATATGTATGTTGACTTATCAGCTTGTATTGTGTAGAAACAAACACACACGCACACACACACACACACATACTCGCACACGCACACAGAAGCATGTCATAAACAGTTGTAGCAAGTTTTCGGCGCCAGAGCCTGAAACAATGAAAGGAAATTGATTCGCAACTCCTTTCGAAAATATCCAAATGAATCGAAATGAAATGGAACGTGACCAAATTTGGCCACATGTCAATATGCTAATGATGATGTGGTACCGTACCTCTGCTGACAGCATTCATCCAACCATCGAACCGACCGACCATCTGACCATCCGACCAGCCGACCATCTGTCCCTTCATTCCCCGCCTCTTGCCTAGAACATCCCATTCCCATTCCCGATTGCTGTGAGGGGCTTCACCGCACTTGAACCGTCCAGCCAGAAGAGTTGTTTGCCTGTGCGTTTGGGTCGCTTTGGCTGATTGTTTTCGTTTTTGGATTGGGACATGTTAAAGGCTTTAAATTGTTTAGCGTTCGCTATGCTTTCGACGCAGTGCACCAAAATTGACGTCGTCCATCGTCCTGTTCATGTTGTGTAATTGGCGACCGAATCGAATTTAAACGGGAAATGGCAAATAAATTGAATGAAACGTGCCACATACACATATAGGCAGGCAGTATAAAGAAGGGGTGGTGATTGAGTAACGAGAGGGAACTATGGGGGGGGGGGGGGTGTAGAGGGTTTCCCCTTTGGTAGTGAAATTAAAGGCTGGGGATCGGGAATTGGTTATGAGGGCTCGGGGTTGGGGGATTGGGTATTGGGGTTTCGGGATTCGGGCATGCTAGCTGCTGGTTAAGCATTGGAATGTGTGTTTAAGCGAGTATGCACTTGTCTGTCTATGTGTGTGTGTGTGTGTGTGTGTGTGTGCTTGTGTATGTGAACGCTCCTGTTGACCACAAAGTGATGTTTCCGTTTCTGTTTCCGTGTCCGTGACGCGTGTGCCTGTATCAGCTATATCTGTCCCATATAATATGCACACACAAATATAAATACATTGTCTCTCTCTCTCTCTCTCTCTCTCTGCGGTTCTCCGGTTGTGTCACGTTTCGTGTTGAATATTTGACTGAGAGGCAGCTATCCCACATCCTGCCAATATCCTTGGCCATCTACCATCCGCCATCCGCCATCTGGCACCTGACAAGAATTTATGCAGCCGCATCCACGCATAATTCTCTAAAGTCCTCCTCCTGTTGTCCTCTGTCATGACAGGACCCGAAGTCCGTCAAATGCAATGAAATTAAAACGCTTTTAATGCTCGCTCGCGCAAATGCGAAATCGCAAGCCTTCAAGAGCAGCAGCATCAGATCAGAAGCAAAAACTGCTTCTAGTTTTGGAGCTGGAATTGATGGAGCAGGTGCAGCCATTGCAGTTCAAGAATGCGGCTTGACCACGAATGCCGCCAGCTTTATTTGTAGAGCAATTCCATCGGCGGTTATATCCCTAATTTAAAGTGCAGCTACCTCGTTTCATTAGCTTACAGGGTATGCAACACTTAAAGTTGATGCAATTATTAACTAAAATATTGCATTAAATACAATACAAGAATTGTGAAAGTTATTTCTTAAATATTTTTTATGTTTCCTGTAAGCCAAACTTAAAACTGTTGCCATGCTCAAGCTGAATATTCTGCTTGGGTTTGCTGAAGTTTTTGCATTTACATGGCAAATCCTTGGACAGCGTCCTTCATTAGCATTGCGCTCAGTGGAATTGCTCAGATTCGCTTCAAGTTCGAAACCATTCGCATTCGCATTCGCATCCGCTTTCGCATTCGTATTCGCATTCGAATTCGCATTTTCATTGAATCTTTGAGGGATTTGTTCGTTTTTATTCCCAACAAATTTCTTTTCCTTTCTGTGTGTAACATGAAGGCAAATACTCGCACAGCAGATCCTTGCGTTGCCAGTTAACGCCCTTCCCCCTTCGACCAGCATTACCACCACGTACTTCTCGAGAGCTGGGCAAACAAAGTGCAGTGGCCGTCATATACACTCACAAGCGCTCACACACATATACACACACATACACACACACATACGTATAATACAGGTTTTTTTAAATGACTTTCAATTTTGGTTTCTTTTGCTTTTTTACATTCATTGTTCTCAGTGAAAGAACAGCTGTTTGGACGGAAGAATAACAGAGAGATAAATACAGATAGATGGAGAGAGAGAGAGAGAAAGGGAGAGAAACATAAAGAGGGGGGAGAGTGGGGAGAATAAGAAAGAAACTTGCGTGAACAAAACCAAAAATTAATTCTCACAAATGCTTTTACAATTGCATAATAGTCGAGCGAAAGTTACTCGAGTTTGATGTCGACCAGAGGGCGCGGCTTGTGTGGTCGACTAGTATAGTAGTTGCATTAAGCCGTAAGCTGCAATAAATGACGCTCTCAGGCACACAGAAAAACACACACATACACAGGACTGCACACCCGCGCACAATGACAGCTGTCGTTGTACCATAAGTGCGTCGACAGCTGCCCCAAAAAGCAGGCAACATTTTTTTGTAAACCGCTTGGCTTCGTCTCATCTCAGCACATGTGATTGTTTGTACGTGTATCCATGTGTGTGTGTGTGTGTGTGTGTGTGTGTGTGTGTGTGGTTGTGTACTAATACTCATATGTATAATTCGCATTGTTATTTGCTATAGCTCAAGCGCCATCTCCTTCTCCCCATATCCTTGTCAGCCTGTCGCCTGCCAGAGCGCGTTGCCTTTGCGGTTAACCTAATTTACTTTAATTAACATGCTGCATATTTAATTTATCAAACATTGCGACACTCATATATATACTCAAAGAGGGAGATAGGGAGAGAGAGAAAGAGAGGAAGAGAGAGAGAGAGAGAGAGAGAGAGAGAGAGTGAGACAGATAGGTGTTTAGTTGGGTTTTCAATTAAACTGCGTTTTTTTCTCTCTTCCCATTTCCTTGTCTCCTTTGGCTAAAGCTGTTTTTCTGCAGTTGCTGTTGCTGTTGCTGTTGTTGTTTTGAGTGTGCTCAACGCTTGTCAAATGGTTTCTAATTACGCACATATGCCACGCCCATACCCACACTCACACCCACACCCACACCCATATCCACTCCCATGCCCATGCCCATGCCCATGCCCATGCCCATGCCCATGCCCATGCCCATGCTGGGGCATGTCAACGCCCACTTGACTAGCTGACTGACTTAATTACAAATTGCATTATTTATCCAGCAACAAAGTTCGTCAAACTGCAGCCTCAGCTTTTCGCTGGGGACACAGCAACTGAGCAGGATAATCATCATTTCGAATGTGTTAATGCAATTTGTGCATACTTACTCACACAGACACACACACACACACATAGATATATATATATATATATTTGTATGTATACGTATGGGTGTGTTAATGGCTCTCGTGGTGTGAGAAACCGTAGCGCATAGAGGCCTGCCTCATCATCATCAGATATTCTTTTATAGTATGCACAGAGGATAAGAGAAAAGTTGTGACTGTTTGCGAGATTTGCAGGTACAGTGTGGCCTGGCATAGGTGGGACTCGGCCATACAGGTGTGCTTGGCCGTTTAGCTGGTAGTCTGATTAATTTGCGCAATTAGCGTGTCTTCACTGTGCCAACAGTATGCACAATAAATATTTGCACAGATTTGAAAGGGGTTGTTGATGTCGAAAAACTTTTGGGTGCGTCTTTCACACACATACGCGCGCACGAGCACACACATACGATGAAAGTGTATATGTTTATGCATATGTAATATGTCATATGCCATACTCGTATGTAAGACGCTGATGTGCCTTGTGGACACGCTTGCGGTTGGGCCAAGTTGATTAAATACTGAGCCGAACCTCGTTTTGCCTTTTACTCCGAGTTCGCACAGCGAAAGAGTTAAAGCCCTCGCTCACCTGACTTACATACAGTGTATACAACATATGTATACCGTATGGTGTGTGTGTGTGTGTGTGTGTGTGTGTGTGTGTCTGTCTGTGTGCCTGTTTGTTTGTCTGTTTTTCTGTTTGTCTGTTTGTCTCTCTGCTTGCTTGTTTGTATGTTTATCAATATAGTATGTATGCCTCTGCCATGCAGTGTAATGCGACTGCTCTTTTGCCCAAGCAAAAAACAGATCTGACAGCCTCGTATAGTGACCCAAAGGTGCGCAAATGAATGCCAAAGGACCTCAAAAGCAACTATGCAAAGGATAACTGCAAGCCGCCCTCTCTGCCTGCACAGGCCCCACAAAATTAATTTGTCTGCTTGGCAAACTAACTTTAAAATATCTAAAAAGTTCTCAACTATTCCATGCCAAAGCAAATACGAATAATCTATGCAAAATTGTTTCAAGCTCTCAACTTTAGTTTTTCTCAACAGTTTTGTGTTTGGCTAAACTTTAATACTTTTACTTTAATGCCGCAATTTGCATTAATCTACCCCTGCACTCCCCATGTAGCATATACACACAACTTTCTAAAGTAATAATCTCTACACAAAAAAAAAACTAAAATAAAATAAATAAATAAATAAAATGTTTATCGAATTGTTAGTTATTTTTTGAACAACATTTTTCACTTGCATGCTTGGCACATTCGTATATTATGTGGAGAAATTCAATAATTAAATTTTGAGAAGTTTATTTAATTAAAGATATCTCCTCATTGCAATATGGAACAGAAATTAAATATAATAAATTTAAAAAAAAAATAACCAGAAAATAAGGCTGAAGGTTGAAGTAAACACTCTTTTAATATAGCTATCGTATTAACTTTTATAGCTGCAAAAGGTAATGCATATTTGACATCTGATCTACGGGTATCACGCTTCATATACACATACGTACACATATATACATATCCACCAATTCGTAATCAATTCAATTGTATATTACGAGTAGTTCACGTTCAGTTATCAAAGCGAAATGAAGTGCGGTTGGCATAAAGGAAATGAGCACGTCGCGCTTTGGTATGTGTATGTGTATGTGTTTATGTGTGTGTGTATCTGTGTGTGTGTGCTTGCTGGAGGTCACCTTAATTATGGTCACAATTAACAGTTTGAAATTCGCCTGGGCGCCGTATTTGGCACACTTACAGATACCTTTTTTCCCCTCTCCTGACACTGCGCTCCGAGCCGTCCACTGACAGCGACATATTTCATTTCATTTGGCATGACAAGCACAAGTGTATGTGGTACACACATATGTATGCATATAGTATATGCGTGTACGTAGTTGAGTGTGTATGCGTGTGGGTGTGTGTGTGTGTGTGTGTGTAATCTCATTACAAATTCAAATGCGCCGCTCCGGCTGCGGTTTTACTGCGTCGACCTCTCGAGCTGCTGTTGCTGTTGCTGCTACTGTTGCTGCTACTGCTGCTGCTGCTGCCACGCCCCTTTTAACGTGAGGACATGGCAAATGCTCCAACCGCGTTGTCACTCAATTATGTGCCATGTGCGCGCGACATAGCACACTTTTCAGCGCTGTCCAAAACACCGGACAAAGCGACAGCTCTCTACGTAGGTAGACATCAAACGGAAGTACACTGGGCCAAAACAGAAAATTCTCATACTATTTATTTACAAATTATTTAAAAGTTATCGTTTTCTTACATTACAAACAGCAAATTAACATTGTGCTTATCACATAATAAGAATGTGCTCAATTATTGAAATTCTAACTGCACGGTGTGTGGTTTATTCATTATATTTATGAAATATTCATAATTCCATTAAATACGGTTTATTCATCATTATGAGAGTTATTATGGTTAATTTATTTAACCCTAGATTAAATATATATTTTCTTCAAGTTAGATGTGCATTGAGTTGGTGCCACTGTGCAGGGATGAGTGTGAGCAAGAGAAGGAAGCTGAAGGAATACAAGGACAAAAGTTGCGCTCAAGAGCTCAATGGATTTGCATATGAGTATCTAATGAGAGATGGCTAACTAGTTGTGGTTGTGGCCAATAAGCGAAACAGTTGAGTAGACCAAACTCAGACACACACATACATGTACATGTATGTCTGTGTGTATGCATGTATGTATGTATGTATGTATGTATGTACAATGCTATATAATTGCAGTTGGTTTTATTTTGATTCGTTTTTCGGTGAAATCGATCAGCTTGTTGAGCTTAATCAACTGACGATTGTACCATTGAGCCATTCAAGCAAAATAAAGTTTAATTTTCATTTACGAGTATGTGTATATGGTATATGTATGTAAGTGTACGGTATGGCAAAGTGGTTGAGTTATTATTGTATTTATTCTGTTTTATTTCACATTTTATGCTTGTGCAATCTATGAAATCTAATTCAATGACCAGTTAAAACGTTTTGCCAAATTGCTGTCGTTTTTCTTACGTTTCAATTTATGCTTTTCGGCTATGAATATATATATAATTTTTTAGATTATCTTCTTTTAATATTTTCCTTTTTTAAGATGGATATCGTTGCCATGAGCCAGCATCGTCATTCGCCATTTGCCACTTGGCTGTTTTATGCCATTTTCGGTTAAGTGATGCATCTAATTTGCTGCTGTTGTTGTTGTTGCTGCTGTTGTTGATGCTGCTGTTGTTGATGCTGCTGCTGTTGCTACTGTTGCTGCTGCTGTTGTTGATGTTCTTACTTCTCCTACAGCTGCTGTTGGCCAAAAGAGAACGTTACGAATTTGAATTCACAGCTAAAAAAATGTTTGCATATACTTCTGCCCGTGTGCGCTACGTAAATAACGGCAACCGGGGCGATTGCATCAAGTTCAGTTTCCCAAAGACCCCCCTTACCAGATGTCTCCGGCACTCCAACCCTCCTCCCCCCCATTCCCACTCCCACTCCCACGCCCATCCACACCATCGTGTAGATAGATGCCACTGCCAATGGTCGTGGTAGCTCATGCTTTGCTGTGCCGCATGCTCGTTAATTTTGCAGCATTTCCGCTAGCAATTTGGTGGCAGCTCCGTCGACGTCTAGTGGAAATATTACGTATACGCGGTGGCAAAAGCGCCAACCGGAAATGCAGGAAGCGGATATTACACGCTCCAGAAAACACAGAGCATAGCACGCGGCAGTCGAATAATATGCACAAAGTACAAGTGAAGGAAAGGCGGTTGGCGCGTGTGTGTCTGTCTATGAGAGAGCGAGAGAAAGAGACCGAGAGAGAGAGAGAGAGAGAGAGGCAGCGACTAAGTAGAGAAAAGGAGAGAGCGATTCAAAGATATGACTTCTGATGACAAGCGCTGAAAAAGAGCGCGAATTTAGGTGTCGAGCAATGGCGACATAATCTTTATGGCTGTTGATGATGTTGCAGCTGCTGCTGCTGTTGTTGTTCTTGTTGCTGTTGCAACTGCTGTTATTGTTGCTGCTTTTGTTGTTGTTGTTGTTATTGTTGTTGCATCTACGTTTTGTGCATTTTTCGTGTTCAGACAGCTGCCCAATGTCGTCAGAGTGCGCTTTAGCCACCCCCCGTATTTTTTGTATACCCTCAAAAAGAATTGTGTGTCAAGATGCGTATACTTAATAAAGCTGTTGATTTTTGTATATTGTAAAAATAAAACATTTAGCAATAACTTCTTAAAGCCACCAAATATAGAGCTATGTTGAAAAAGTTTACTTTCAAGAAGTTGAATTTTTGTTTTTTTTTGTCTCTCAACTTGCGAGGCATTTTAAAGGGTATCTGGTAGTCGAAAGTGCGCCCAGCTGGCGCCATCTTGGAACTGGAGCGTACAAAATGGTCTTGAGGGCTGCTGGTATTATGGGTATAATTGCTAGGGTCATTGAATATCCGCTGCTTGTTAGTGGACTGTGCAATTGTTGATAGAATTCAATTATTACGGGTCAACAGATCGCGGACGCTTGCCCGGGCCACGGGTTCAGAGAATAATTGTTAAGGAGCCATTCTTTTACTTACCTTATTTATCTTTGACAGCTGAAATATATTTTGAATATTTTGAAAATGATTTTAAAATAAAAGACTGTGAAGGCTTTCGTGTAAGATTTCTTGGTTTTTATTTATTGAACATAATAATTTGTTGTTTTTAATGCTTGCTCACTTGTTTGTTACATAATTTCTTATTTTTGTTTTTGTTTTTATTTTTTTGACTTAATGTAAATTTAATTTATTTAAATTTAGTCATTTTTCATGTGAAGTTTTTAAGGTTTTCTCTCTTATTTGTTTTTTTGTTGTTGTTAATTGTATTTATGTTATTTATGCAACTTTTGCATTATGCAAATGACTTGTATTTTAAATTTTATATCTGTTTGTTTGTTTTTTTCTTTTTCTTTTACTTTTAATTTTACTTTTACTTTTAGTTTTAGTTTTAATTTTATTTAGTTTAGAATCGTAGCGTATAGCAATATGCATAAGTTTGTTTTTCTCATATTATTATTTGAAATATTATTTTTGTATTTTCTTTTATTAATTTGTCCTTTAGGGTTATGCAAAAAAAAAAAAAAAAAAATTGAAACTGTAGCCATAATAATGAACATTAATTTGTTTTCTTATCTTAAGTCTCCAAGATATACATACATATGGTACATATGCATATATCTACAAATATTTGTGTGTATGCGTATGCAGATGTTGATGTGTGTCTGTGTGTGTGTGTGTCTGTGATATTCTGCATTAATTAGCAATGTTTGGCTATAAATTTATTGATGTCTTGATTTAATTGTTGTTCTTTAATTTTCATATTGTTGCATTTGTTGTTGCTCGTGTTGCTAATTAACATTATTGACAAAATATACATGTGTATGTGGTATAATTAATTGTTCATTTTTAATAACTTATTTGCACTTTTAAGCAAATCTTTCTGTTGTTAATGTTTCTCGTCATTCCTCGTGATATGACAAAATGTTAAGCTATGTATGTGTATGTGTACGGTTGTGCATCTGATTTTGTTAAATAAAACAATTTTAGTTGTTCCTTGTTTTGCAAACTTTTCTGTTAATCATTATATAATCATAATAGTAATAATAATAATAATAATATAATTTGCGTGTGCATGAATAAATTCTTAAACACTCCTTAGTTTTGTTGTTGCCTTTTTTTAAACTTTTTTATCCTGTTTTTTCTGGTATAAATTTAAAATTGTCAGCCATTTGCTTTGTATTTTTTTTTTTTTGTTATGTTTACTATTATTAAAATAGTTTTAGGTCATTTTATAATAATAATTATTATTATTATTTTGTATTGATTTACTACTAAATAATTGGTATGTGTTGAATGCAATGCTTTTCATTTGATTTTTTATTAATTTATTTTTAATGCTGTAAAAACTGCATAAATTTAAAAATTGTTGCTGCGCGTTTTATTTGTTTTGCTTTTTTTCCGTATGTTAATATTTATCCATATGCCTTTTGCTGAACTACTTCCCATTATAATATTATAAGCTAAACATTATAATATAAAAAAAAAATATATATTTATATATTATATATTATTTTAGTTAGTGTCTGCTTTTAATTAATATTATGTTTCCATATTATTTTAATTAATTTGTTATTTTGTTATTTAATTATTTTAATTTAAGTTTAGTTTTAGCTTTTCCCGTTCAGGAATTCACTTTATGTAAACTCTGCTTTGCTGTTGCAATTAAATTTCAACTCATTTCTCATCTGTAAGCATTAATATCTCATCTTTAATCTTTGTCAATGATGATTATATTAATTTTTATTTTTATTTTCTTTTTGTCATTCCTGTTCCTTTTTTTTTGTGTATTTTGTTTTTTGTTTTTTTTTTGGCTTCTTAGTCAGTTTGTTAAGCTTTTTGTGTCATAAACATTAATTTTGTTAGCGTCTCTCATTAAAATTAAGTACATATACTTATATCTTTAAGCTAGCATTCCGTTTATGTACAACATTTAAATTACTAATAGTACTTTATTTATAATTTGTTTTCGTTTTTAGAATTTCATTTATGCGTTATTTGATTTAATTAGCTGACTAAAAGCAAACTTTAATTTAGATTTAATTTTATTAGTTATTATTATTAATTGAATTTTTTTGGAAATTTTATTAAAGTGTCTCAAATTATGTACATAAATAATTAATCGCAAAGTGTACATAAAAAAACAAAAATCATAAAAAAATTCAACAACGATTTAGCATGAGAAATTTCGGTATTTCATCAATAAAAAAATGTATAGACTTTTTTAAATCGAATTTCTCATTTGCCTAATTACTAATTAATCGTAATTAATAATGCACAACAAAATTAACATACTTAAATTGCAAACACACACAACACCCACATACATACACATAAAAAAATTGTTTAATTAATTTTTAATTACAATAAATAATAATGATTAATTTTAAATTGTTTTTTTTTTTTTATTTTTATAGTATTTTTGTCAGCATTTTGAGCTGCATTAAAGTTTAACTTTAAGTACATAAGTTTTGGATGGATGCATTAATCAGTTGATAAGTTTCAAAATTTTAAGTGAGAAAAAATATATAACTTTAATAATAATAATAAGAATAAAAAAACAAAAATTGTTTTTATTTGTTTTTGTTTTCTTACGAAAAACACAACAATTATAAAGAATTTTGTGGGGTGTTTTCTTTTGGTTTTTGGTTAGATTTGGTTATTAAATGTTCATTTAATAAATATAATTTTGGATTTCGTTTTTGTTTTTTGTTTTTTATTTGTTGCTTTGATTGTGGCCCACATTTTGAGGCGCATGTTACAACCGAATATTAATTTGCATGTTGCATGTGGCATGTGGCATCTATGTACATATGTATACACAGAATTTATTCGTTTAATCGTACTTGAAGTACTTTGTATCTTCGTATGGGTGTTGCTATTTGTATATATGTATGTATTCATACATATACATGTATATGTATATACGTGTATGTTCCAATTTAGCCATAGGGTTTCTCTCTCTATTTTTATATACAAACTGTAAAAAACTGTAAGTGCAACTGGCAACTTGGATGGAATTTTGGGAACAGTTTATATGCTTAATGGTGTTGTTGTTGTTCTTCTTGTTGGTTTGTCGTTGTTAATTTTGTATTAAAATCAATAAAGATCATATGATATATTATACATACATTTATACGTATGTATGTATGTATGTATGTATGTATGGATTTGCGCAGCTTTAGCCAGACGGAAGGCTGTTATATCCATGACGATGATGATATCAGTTCCATTTCAATTCAAGATCTTTCAGGCTCCCATTTCACTATCATTCTCTTTCTCTTTCTCTTTGTCTTTTGTCTCTTTTTGTCTGCGCTATCGAAGTGTGTGCATATACCCTGTCTTACATACAACCATAAGCATTTTATAATCTTAATCAAGCACATACATATGCGAAAGTACGTTCATCATACACATACATATATAAGTGTGTATATATGTGTATACATAATACTCACGTATATATATGCTCCTTCTAAATATACATATAAGTTGGACGTAAGTGTTGAAGGTTTCAAGGAAGGTTTCTTTTCGAGTAAATTGAAACTCAATTAATTTCAATTTCTTCGATGTAATGTGTGTGTGTGTGTGTCTGTGTTTACACACATATAAATACATATATATATGTATATATAATATATATGTATATAAGTTGGACGCAATTGAAAGTGTTGCAATATGGGAGGAAAAAAAATAGTTATTTGTTTAAACAATATTATTGCCAAGGGATGTGTATATATATATATTAAATTGGGTACTGTGCTACATGTCGTATGCGTGTTATGCGTTTAGTCCTCATTTGCAATCGTACGTAATTGAATTCAATTTCAATTTTCATCTTTATTTATCGTTTAAGTACGTATTTATTATTATTATTGTATATTATATGTAGCTATTAGCAGTGTTGGTAAATTAGTTTATTTAGCTTGCGTTAGTTTTATACTTTAACTAGTTTCGTTTTATTGCATTTATTTAATATTTTATTTAATTTTATTTTTATTTTCTTTTTATTTTAGGGTTTTTCTTTCTTTGTGTTTGTTATTTGTTGTTTTTTTTTTTTTTTAATAAAATATCGAATATTTTTCAGTAAGTGCGCTAATCGCAAACTGTTTATTTTTGTCTTTATTCTGCTCGTTCCTTTGCCTCACACTTTTGTCTTCCGTTTCACGTGTGTGTGTGTGTGTATGTATATACTATATCTTGTTATAACTGTTACAGTGTAACTTGTGACGTCATTGGCTCAAGCTTTACCATATTTTTTTAATATTCTGTTTTGTGTTTTCTCACTTAAGCATGCATTTTATATATATTTAAAAATTGGCTTCTTTTTTCTCTGTTGTATTCTGTCATTTGGCCGCTTAGTTTCATTTTGTTTCATTTCTTTACGTAATGTAACGTTACCTCACGTTACGTTACGTTTCGTTTCGTATCCGTTTCGCATCGTTCGATTCATACTTATTCTTCCGGTGTTTTTGTTTCCTTTGTGTTTCTATTTGTGAGAACTTTTGTTATATTATAGTATTATTAGTTAGATTTCATTTGATTTATTTAATATTTTGTTATTTTGTTTTATTTTGCTTTTTCTTCTTAAGTTTTATTAACTGCTTATTGCGTTTTATAAACACAAATTTTTAATTTTTATATTTTTGCCATATTAAAACTACTCAACTTAAGCCGATTGCTTGTTGTGTTACTTTTTATTTTGCAATTATTATTAATTTTTTTATTTTTTTATTTTTTTTTGTGTTTGAGAGTTTTTTGTGTTTTGTTTTTGTTTATAATTGCCATAACCTAACGTTCTACTCGCCGTTATAACTAGTAAAAAAAATTATTTTGTTTTTCACTTTCACAATGGCTCACACCAAACGTACTAAGTAGGTAATAAGTATGCTATTATTTATAGATAATTATAGACCAAAAAAAAAAAAAAAACACAACTCAGTAGTTCTCATGCTTAACTAGCCTAGAATTGTTAATGTCTATCCGTTCAAAAAAATAAGCATATTGATTTTAAAATGAAACAAAGAAACAAACATCAATGAACGCAATTTCTGCATCTGCTGCTGCTGCTGCATCTGCTGCTGCTGCTGCTGCCGTCGCATTCTCTTAATTATTAGTTGTGTCGCTCTCTTAAGTAAATCGTTGCCTCTCTCTCTTTCAAATGTTTACTTGCCTGTCTGTGTAAGGTACTACGCGTTCTCAATGCTAACTAACGAGAACGTGCCACATGAACTGCAAACGGTGGAAAGTGCTTACGCTTAATACCTCTGCTGATACTCGTGGTGCCAGCGATTGAAATCAATGTGAAAGACGATGATTGAGCCGGTTGACAAGCCAGCAAGCAGATATCTGCGAATGAGCGGAATGAGAGTCACGGCAGGTTCAATTAGTTTGGGCAATCATCATCAGCAATAATTAAATATGGTACTTTGAATCTGTAACTATTATTAATATACACTTAAGATGTTACTCTGTTCACTTACTTCTGATCGTGGGTGAGAGCTAGCGATCGTATGCCCGCGTTGCAAGCGGGGAAAGCGTAGAGCGGCGCCAGGTTGAAAGTGCGCCACACCTCGACAATGCCCCGATCACCGGCAGTCATCAGATACTCACCGTCGCGCGAGAGCAGCATGCACTAAAACAAAAAGAAGAGAGAGAGAGAGATAGAGAGAGAGAAAGAGGGAGACAAAGAGTGAGGGAAGGACGTCATAAGTGTCATGGAACGAAAAATGATCAACAAAAAGAGAGCAAAAACTTACCTGCAGATTGTCGTTGTGCGTTTCGTGGCGCAGCTTCTTACCATTGATGGTATAGGCCGCCACATTACCCTTGTCATAGTTGATGACAATGAAGCCCTCTCGCGACATGGTTATTAATTCGGGAGAATGAAAGTCAACGGGCGGATCCAGCGAGCGAAGCAGATCACCGAAGGTTGTGTGTATTAGTACAGGGCCATCTGTAGATGAGATGAGATGAGATGGTGAGGGTAAATAAAGCGAGACAGAGCTAGAAATGATGCCGCTTCTACTTACTTGTTGAACCCGAAACGACTAGTCCGAGCTCGGCGCTGATGACCACCGAGGTGACAGCCTGCTCGTGCCCCGTTAGTGTTGCCCTGGGTGTGGGCACATCGCCCTCACCGACAATGCTTTGGGTGCGCGCATTCCAGTGCCACAGCAGTACCGTACAGTCCGCCGATCCGGAGGCAATGTAGCAATCGGAGGTAATGTTGCACTCCGAACGTGCCATGCACGTGACAACGCCAAAGTGTCCAAAGACGATTTGCACAATTTTCGCTGAAATGTTATCAAAACAAGGGGAAAGGAAACCCGGACTTAAGCTACGAGTGATTAGGGTCAATGATGCAGAGACTTACCAGTTTCGGTGGCAAACACCCGGAAACTGTTGTCCCAGAAGCCACAAGCAATCAGGAAGCGACTGTCCACAGTGGTAACAAAGCAATTGGATCGAATCTTGAGCATTTGGCTAAAGTTGTCGCCCAGATGGCGACGGCTGACCGCGTTGCTGTTGTTGTTGGTGCCATGAACAGCTGGAGGAGGGAGAAGCAAGATCGGAAAGGAAAAAAATAATGCTAATTGTAAAAGTTATATCCCAAGGCGTAAAGATTCTTACCCAGAACGGGATCGATGGTCAGCGGCTGATTGGAGCCTGGCGATTGGGGCGACTCAGCATAGCTCGGGCTCTGGACGGATGCGGTGTAGTTGCAGTTCCAGCGATTTACCGCAAACTGATGGCCAGCGGTGACAGTTACCACTGACGGCAACGATAGCTGCGGATACGTATTTGCCGAGATGTGTATGATGGGTGAATTCTGATAGAACTTGAGCATCTGGCACAAATCCTCGGGCATGGCACTGAACATCATTGGGGACAGATGCATGGCAGAGCTACGCGGCGGATGCGGCTCCATAAGCAGCTGGCTGGGTGTTTGGCCAAAGTTGCGTATTTGATTCTCGACAGCTTCACGCATTACCGGATCAAGAACACCATCCAGATCGACGCTGCCCTCGTAGGTGAGATAATAGAACACATTGGTAGCGCGAATCGCTTCTGGTCCACGCTGCTTGTAGCCAAAGATCAGATCGATCCATTGATGCAGCTGACACGACACGAACTCCGATTCGAGGGCCATGCGATTAATGCGTACAAATTCTTCGGGACTTTTGGCCCATGGTGGCAGTTCGATGTCATCAACTAAGGCGCCATCTTCGCGGTGGCCCAGCCTATAGCCGGATGCGTTGTAGAACATCTCTGGGAGGAAATACCATTCCGGTATCAACTCCTTTACATCGGATGTATCCCGTTGGCAGTTCTTCCAGCTGAGCGATACCGATGAGAAGAGCCGATCGGGGTAATCGAATTTACCGCCTTGTAGCGCCAGGAACATGGTAGTGAATGGCTCCACGCGCACCAGCCAGTTTAATGTAAAGGCAGCTGTTGAATAATGCGTACCATAGTGGAACGGGGGTATTGTATCACTGTCCCAGCTCTCGTATCGCTCCTCGAAGTAGGCGCGTCGTGATGGATTCAATGCGCCAATTGGCTTTGACAGATCCCTGTAGTTTGATGGCAGGCTAAGGTCCAAATCCTTTGAATCGTAGTTCGTTAATACCCACGGAAAAATTGGATACTGATTCAGATCGTTGTACGTGCGGCCAGCAATTGTATTCAGGAACATCAAGTACTCAAAGTTTGAGATTTCGCGACGTTGCCATTTCTGCGTCATATTGGAGTTCCTCATCAGCTGGCGAGGCGACATCATTGAGGCACGACGTGTCTGGGGTATGCCATACTTGATGCCTACACCAACGCGGGGCAGAGCCTTGATCACCTTTTTTACAGTGTGCTGATCGGGAAACGCGAATAGAATGGAGGTGCGACTGGCCAGGAAGATCTCGAGAGCCACGTTCTGCAAAAGATAACGGCGCGAAAATATGGCTCGCACTTCAGAGAAATACCATTTGCCATGGAGATGGTCGCAGTACTTGAGCACTTCGGTATCAATCTTGTGGAATTCTGGATGATCTTCGTCCACTTCGAAGAACATTTCGGTGCTTGTTATTGAGACGGTGCCAGGCGCCACCAGACCAGGCGCTATCAGACGTGCTTTGGTGCTTATGTTAACTGGCCCGGTAAGGTCGAGGTCTAGCTCTCGATCCTCTATCAGAAGTTCAGCATCATCTAGAAGTTCGCTATTATGCTGCGACGAAGGATGCGCTCGCGACACGGCAATCTGTGTATGAAATTCATCGCGAGTTTGCAAAATGGCATCTTCTGGAGCTCCATTCTCAAGAGCTGCCTTTAGCGTGGCCTGTGGATGCGATGAGCCGCGTGGATTCTGCACCATTCGCTTTCGCCGGCGTGCATCATCTTCCCAAGCATCCAGTTTCCAATAGGTACTCTTTTGCAATGTCACCGCGCCAGATCCGGTTATGGAGCCCGTTATAGATCCCATGATGCCATTGGCATCACCCCACGCACCATGTCGATTGCACATTATGTTGCGTACCTTCTCCAGCAGTCTGCTGGCGATCACATTGTCCCGCCTGCGTGCTGCTGTTATCAGATGATCGCACATGCGCTCCTCCTCGCGCCGCTCAAGAAGCGTCTGGGCGCATTGGGACTCGAAGTCAGCGTGTTTCAGTACATCGTCTGCACGCATGCGATTCAGTATGAACTCCGCCTCGTTGGCCACGCGCACAATATGATCCTTCATGGCATGCGAGAGCAGCCGACCCTCATTGATCAGCTCGATGAAGGCGAGGCCGGCGTGCTTCTGCAGGCTATTCTGCCACTCCTGCGAGCAGAGTAGCATCACAAGCTCAACCACAGAGTGCGAGTTTTTGAACGTAGTCAAGCCCTTGCCCTCCATCAATAACTCCTGACCGTGTGAACCGACCAGCGTCTTTGACAGAAATGGTGCAAAGTCCACCATGATCTCGCGCAGCAGTGGACACACCGGACCCAGGGCGATCTCCAGTTTCTGTGTGAGGCTGGCCTCTCGTGAGGGCGTTGTGAGCGGCAGTTGGGCCACCAAAGCGGGCGGCTTCATTGGTAGCTCTTCGGGTCGTGAACGCTGTTGTTGCACCACGGCGGCGTTGGCGTTTGTTGTTGTGACGTTGCCAGTGCCAGGGGCCGCTGCTGCACCACCGCCAACACCGTAACCGTCTGGTACACGCACCACAGATATTTCCGAGTCAGGTTTATCCCCACGCTCAGCGCCCCCGACCATGCCCTGCTGCTGCTGTTGTTGCTGCTGTTGTTGTTGCTGCTGTTGCTGTGTGTGCTGTTGATGTTGGGAAACATTTGGCTCATGTTTGGGGGCATCAGTGGCATCCACAAGACCTACCACGATGCCAGCACTGGCAGCCGCCTGAACAGCTGCATCCTCATTTAAATTGACATCTGTCCAGCTCTCATCATTGGAATTGCTTGGCTTGTGGTCATCCGCCAAAATATCGCTAGATGACTCCACCTCGGGCACCTCGTTCTCGGTGGAATTCATATTCAGGGAGCCCACATCCGAGTCCACGCTCTGTGATTGGGGATCGAGCAGGTAATCAAAAAATCAAAATATGCATAAATTATTCGCACAAAATGAAATAAAATAAAATAAAACAACAGAAATAAAAAGGAAAGAGAAAAGCAGTTCTCGACAATGTCCTTGCCGGGGTGCGAATTACATAAATTTGTGCTTGGGTGACTGAGTGGTTGGGTGGTTAGGTGGTTGGGTGGTTGGCTGATTCGGTGGTTGGGTGGTTGGGTGCTTGAGTGTGTGCTTATGTGTAGTTCAAAGTGCCAATTCATATATATGTATGTGCATATATTTCTTTATAAATACGGTATATGTATTTCTGTGTGTGTGTGTTTGTTTGTGTGCATATCTGTATGCTTGTGCTTGTGCGTCAATGAGTCTGTGTGTGTGTGTGTGTGTGTGTTTGCTTGCTTGCGTATCATTTGCGCATTAATTATGCACATTGAGCAATAAATCAAAATTCCAGGCAATACTCTATCCTCAATGTCTCGACTCGTATCCTGTTGCCCAGTCTCGTCCTGTGCGTCCTGGTGGTGCGTATGTCAACACATGCATTTGTCAATGCCACGCACAAAATGTTATCTTCCAATCTGATTGTATACCAGCATCCCATTCAGCATGTCAGCCTCTCTCTCTCTCTGTCTCTCTGTGTCTCTCTGTGTCAGATTCCCAGCCACTCAGTTTCTCGCTCGTCACCCTATCAGCACCCGCTCAGTACATATACAACCTTCCTCCGAGTGGCCTCCACCTGCACCACCCCCTTAGCTTATCCATTGCCAATTGTAAGCGTATGTTTGGCTGTGATTTGCATAAAAGGCGGTAACAACCCCTCCCACAAAACTTGACGTAACGCAGTTCGGCCCCATCCGAAAGGCATTAGCAAAATGGTGGCAGAGGGGCGTGGGGGGGGGGGAGGGTTTGGTTATTGAGAGAGGAGACGTACGGACAACAGCATGTTTGGACGGACAAACGGATGGTCATATGACAAATTTTGTTAAGCGTTTGACAAATGTCAACTGTCAAATACAACAAAATGTCAGGCGCACTTGTTGTCCCAAGTAGGTGTCAACACACAGCTGTGCGTGTGTGCGTGTATGCGAATGTGTGTGACAGCTGTTGCGCCTACGCATATGTTGCATATCCTATGCAGCATGAAATCAATCGCCTTTTGTTTGGATGCGGCAAATGCAAAGTTCAAAAATCAAATTTCGAACATGGAAAGTGTTGAATTGTTGAAAATACGCACAGACACACAAGATGAATAACTCTATAGTATGTATGTATGTATGTGTGTATATACGTATGTGTGCTGTGCGTATATGTGCCTATGTGCGCATCTGTGTGCGTGTATGGGCCATGAATAATGCAAGCAGTTCATTATGCAACCCACAACCGGAAGCTGGCCCGACGCGTCGTCTAAAAGCTGTTTGCACGGCATTCTGTGTGTGGGTGTGTGTGTGAGTGTGTGTGCGTAAGTGGGTGTGCATGTTTGCGCATGTGTTACTGTATGTATTACTAATTGCATAACATATACATTGATATTAATATATTGTACATAAATCACAAGACGCATACAAACAAATCCAAGAAACGTTCGAGAAATCACATGGCGCATAACGATATCAAATTCTGAGCATACTTTTGTATATGTATGTATGTGTATGCGCGCGCGTGTGTTTATGTATGTTATGTGATAATGTGTGTATGTGTTTTTCCTGTGCACAGATTTATTGTATATTTGTAGATGTTATTTTCGTAGATTAAACTAAAATTTCTTTAAAAAATTGTTAAACAATAGTTCTATTAAATAAATCAAAATTTAGCCTGAACAAATAAATTTACAATTTCTAAAAAAAAGCCAATTAAATTAAGAAAAGCAATGTTCAGATATTTTCTTTTTTTTTTTTTTTTTTTAAATAACAGTAATTGTAATGCCTTCAGTTGGGATGATATTCAGAAAACTGTTTGCCGTGAAGTCATCTCATCTCTTCACGTAGAATGAATTCCCAATTCACAGAGTAAGTCTGCTCAAGGAGCGCAAAGAAATACAATGAAACCAGGACTAATCCAATCAGAGATGGAAGATAACCATAGTTATTATCGGTCACATTCGAAGCTGATTGCTGGCTTCATTGATTTGATTGGATACTGATTGCATTAGTGCAAGCAAAAATCGAAAAACGAAAAACGAAAAACCAACTTTAAAATCAGTTGAGGCGCACAGCAAATCGCATTAAAAATGCTTCGATATGTTGATGTACAAAAGCATGAATCTTAAATATAAACAAACAAACAAACAAACAAACAAAACAAAACAAAACAAAACAAAACAAAACAATATAAAAGAAAACAAAACAATGTATGGGCCTGTGGGCGTGTCCGATGTACAGAACAATAAACCAAAATGCCCATTGACAAGAAGAATTGTCATTTATTTAGTTGCAACCTCGCAAAGAATCTGCACCTTGTTTAATTCCATTTCTTTTTACTTTTATTCTTTACTTTACTTTACACTTCATTACAATATTATGTATTCCTGCTTTATTGATTGTTTTTTTCTCAGTATTCTACTTTTTCTTTTGTTGCTCCCTTTCCTCTCCTGTCCTCTCTCTCGCTATATTACTTTTCTATTATTATGGTATATAAAGTTGCACAATTTGCTATTCGCTTTGCTATTCTGTTTGTTATTCGCTTTACTGTCAGCTTTTCTCGCTTTGCTATTCGCTTTACTATTCGCTTTGCTATTCGCTTTGCTATTCGCTTTGCTATTCTGTTTACTATTCGCTTTCCTATTCGCTTTACTATTCGCTTTGCTATTCGCTTTGCTATTCGCTTTCCTATTCGCTTTACTATTTGCTTTCCTATTCGCTTTCCTATTCGCTTTACTATTCGCTTTGCTATTCGCTTTGCTATTCGCTTTGCTATTCGCTTTGCTATTCGCTTTGCTATTCTCTTTGCTATTCGCTTTGCTATTCGCTTTGCTATTCGCTTTGCTATTCTGTTTACTATTTGCTTTCCTATTCGCTTTACTATTCGCTTTGCTATTCGTTTTGCTATTCGCTTTACTGTCAGCTTTTCTTTTCTGTTTGCTATTCGCTATGGTATTCGCTTTACCATTCGCTTAACTATTCTCTTTGCTATTCTCTTTGCTATTCGCTTTACTATTCGCTTTGCTATTCGCTTTACTATTCGCTTTGCTATTCGCTTTGCTATTCGCTTTGCTATTCGCTTTGCTATTCGCTTTGCTATTCTCTTTGCTATTCGCTTTGCTATTCGCTTTGCTATTCGCTTTGCTATTCTGTTTACTATTTGCTTTCCTATTCGCTTTACTATTCGCTTTGCTATTCGTTTTGCTATTCGCTTTACTGTCAGCTTTTCTTTTCTGTTTGCTATTCGCTATGGTATTCGCTTTACCATTCGCTTAACTATTCTCTTTGCTATTCTCTTTGCTATTCGCTTTCCTATTCGCTTTGCTATTCGCTTAACTATTCTCTTTGCTATTCTCTTTGCTATTCGCTTTACTATTCGCTTTGCTATTCGCTTTGCTATTCGCTTTGCTATTCGCTTTGCTATTTGCTTTGCTATTCTGTTTACTATTCGCTTTACTATTCGCTTTCCTATTCGCTTTACTATTCGCTTTACTAATCGCTTTACTATTCGCTTTCCTATTTGCTTTACTATTCGCTTTGGCTTCGGCAATTTTCCTTGCTGTCAACGTTGCTCTTCTCCGTGGTGCTCTCTTTCCTAAGCCGTGTCTTTTCCACTTGGTGTCCTTCTAGGATGTTTATCTTTTTCCACTTATCGTATATCGATGCAAGTCGGATCAACGCTGTTATATTTATTGGAATTGACTTTTTTGAAGGAGACACAAACTCTGCAAAAGGGTATTTACGCTTCGGCTAGCCGAAGATACATACAATTATGTGGCAATTTGTGGATGCTGTGTGCAACATTTACTGAGTACTGAGTGCAGCAGACTTTTAGGCGTGCCTAGCATAGCGATAACGGTACAGTTGTTGATTGTTGTTGTTGTTGTTGTTGCTGTTGCTGTTGTTGTTGTTCTTATAGGAACGAGTGTGTGTTGAGGTGAACTGACTGCTTACTATTATTACAATTATTATTACGAGTTTTTGTGATTGTTGTTGCTGCAATTCAGCGGCAATAAGGAATTTTTGTTTTTGTTTTTTTTTTTTGTTTTTGTTTTGATTTTGATTTTGATTTTGGTTTTTACCTTTGGCAACTTTTGTGGAACCATTGGCTTTGGTGGTGACAATGGTTGTTGTTGAATTTTGAGAGTATCTTTAGTTGTTGTTGTTGTTGTGGATTTTACAGTTGTTGTAGCTATTGCAGTTGTTGTTGTTGTTGTTGTTGATGTCTTTGTATTGTTGTTGTTGTTGTTGTTATGAGCCTGTGACAGTTTGTTTTGATTGATTTGCTTCGTTTTAGTGTTTAATTTCAAACATGCAAATGAATAGTTTTTTTTTCTCTTTCTTCTTGCTGTTCGCCATGTTAAATTTGTTCAAGCACACCCTCACACACACACACACACACACACACACACACACACACACACACACAGACGCACACACATAGGATGTTAAGAAAGTTTCCATTGTTGCTGTCTACTTTATGTGGCCAAAGTAACAATCAATAAAACTGCCATGCAACGTGTTAAAAAAACTGAACCTAAGCAGTGCTTAGCAATAGAAACTTTGACTTAAGTCCTTGCGACAGCATTCAGTTAATATTCATTTGCAACTTGCAACTTGCAACTTGTAACTGAGACAAGTTCGTAATGCGGCAAATTCTAAATTAAAGTTGTTCCCCCTCATTCCGTTCTCTTAGTACACTCACCCATACACACGCACATGCACTCATGCAGACAATCGGAATGCATCAGTCACATACTCGTAATACTCACCTTTATGGATGGTGGCCCACTCGAGTGTGAATCATTATCGGCCAGAACTGAGGGATTATTCTCATCGACGACTATAATCTCATAATCGCTGTCCTGGATTTGACGACCTCCTGCACAGAAATGAGAGCACAATAATCATGGATTAGTTCATATGATGCGAATCGATCTTAGGCAGATGCCAATCACAATTGTTGTTAGCAATTGTACTCATATGGCATTCGATTTATGGCAAATGACAATCGAATACTTATCAAATATCAAATATCGTATTCTATTGTATCTCTTAGATAAAGAAGCGGATATATTGTAGTATAGTATAGACTGCTACGTACACATACATACGAACATGGTAAATATATACATACATACATACACACATACACACATTCATACATACATACATACATACATACATACAAACGAAAATACGTTTTGCCACTAAGCCGTGCACTCATTACATAGATACAAAAGAAGATGTCAAACTTATAAGGATTCACAGCATCATCAAATTAAAATCACAACTCACACACACACAGAGAGACACACACACACATACACACACACACACACACATTCAAACAGTCAAGGTATGGTACAGTTATCCATCTGCACCCATGAAATATAATATGTTATGCATAATTGTTTAATCGAAATCTTTTGATTTAACGATTGCATTCAAATTACATTCATCCGATGGCTTTTTTCTTTTAACAAATACAATTTTGACTTTTTCAGTTAATTCACAATAAGCTTTTGACTATTCGATATGTAAAGTGCATTACCAAATTTGAATTTAAAGCTAAACTTTGAAAAGATTGAAAGAAAACAAATATATTTTATGTGTCGAGCCTAGGACGAGCCTCATTGGAATTGTTTGCATTTTCATACTGTCATACAATATCGTACAAAGGACGCCTTAAGCGTCAATATATACATTTTGACTGCAATATTTGAAGACAAGGAAGTGGAATATACTATATGATATTCGGAATTTGAAATTGTTGAATTCTCCCACGCAAATTACTGGACTCAGGTGCCAAGAGTTTTGCCTGTGTATGTTAAGGTGTGGAAATTGTTTGACTTTTGCATTAATTAGTCAAATGGCTTTGACTGCATGCAGAAGCTCGAGAGCTCAAATTTACATATCCAAGCATATACAGGCACACATAGGCACACACACAGGCACAGCATGATAAGAGCTTTTGTTGTTTGACCAATGTACGAAGCGAGAATGAGAGTGATGTTGAGAGCAAGAGAGATGCAAATACCAAATAAGACAAAGACAGATATAGCGTACTGAATAAATAATTTACAACTGCTTTCAACAGTTTTTTTTTTTTTTTTTTTTTTTTGTTATATTTTGTGGTATCTTAAGCGCCGGCATCAAATTTTTTTTTTTTGTTTTTAGCCCCCGAGTGCGTGTATGTATGTTACGCTTATCTGTGGTACATGCATATATACACTATATAGTATATACACACATACTCCTACCAAAAATTATATATATATAACTTTTATTGTGCGTTACAATGTGGTTAGTTCTGCAACATAACATACATTTCCATCTTGTTAGTCATATTCTGGCAATTTTGCAATTTGTTTAAATTTACATTTCCCACACTATCTATCCTCAAGAAGAGGGTCGAGGTCATGTTTTACAGATCTGTAGATACGAATGTATCTTGAATTGCAAATGGCTTTTAAAAGTTATCTGACAACATTCATTAAGATATCGCTACTTCTGCTGCCTCATTAGCCAATTTCATATCCGTATAAATTCGTTTTACACGGAAATTCAACGTGTTTTACAGTTGATTATCGTCTTAATTAAAATTTATTACAGCGCCCTGTTAAGTACATATATACATATACCATACATTTTTTTTTTACTTCGTTCCATAGACGCAGGGACATGCAAAGAGGCTGCCTGACCTCGATTTCATATCCGTTTTTATACTCTACCATCGGGTACCATACGTTCATGGCAAACTGTATGCAGCGCATTAGCAGAGACAATAATTAAGCATATTTATGCCAATTATTGTGCAAGAGTTTAGTTCCTTTTGCATTTGCTTGCATTTTGAAGCTCGTATATTACTTGGACAGCGTATATCGTATAATACAAAATTAATATAATATACGTTATACTATACATGGAATATTCTAACGTATATTATTGTACATAGTATATAGTATATCGTGTGCTATGTTGTATACTATATCGCGTGCTATGTCGTATAACATATCGTATATTACATAGTGTACTATATCGTATGCTATATCGTATACCATATCGTATCCTTTCATAGTGTACTATAACTTATATTTTATCATATGTTAAATCGTATATTACACAGTGTACTATATCGTATGCTATATCGTATACCATATCGTATCCTTTCATAGTGTACTATAACTTATATTTCATTGTATGTTAAATTGTATATTACACTGTGTACTATATCGTATGTTATATCGTATACTATAAATAGTATACTAAATTGTAGACCACATCCTAAGTAATATACCGTATATATTTATAACATAACATGGTATATCGTAAACTGCATTCAATGCATACATTTTATTTAGATCGTATGCTGTATGCTATATCGTACATGGTTTGCTACTAGTATTCCCTTGTAATGTTTTACTGTTCTGTCTAGGGAATTACTGAGCAGTCACCCGCAGCTGTGCTCTCATGTTTTAATTTGTAATAATTTCAGAGTTTTGCCTCACACACACACACACACACACACATATTTTTACACATATACATACAAACGCATACACACAGAGGTAGGCGTCCACAAATTACGTTTGTTTTCGTAGTACATTGAAAGCGTGTTATCGGCTTTTACAGCTGTACAAACTGCTACCGTTTAGCCCCTCCCTTTGTTGACTTTTCCATCTTTTCCAACTTTCTTTTGCACTGTCTACCTCTATTTCCGGCCCTCCCTCTGTCATATGTTTCAAATAAATTATATGTCTTCCACCAAGCACCCATGAAAATATTGTCTGAATAACGGTATTACAAAGACGTGCATGTTCATGTAAATATTAAAGCAAATACAAAGAGAAGTTCCGAATAACATATATATATCTTCGAGCTTATGGATAAATGTGGAATGTGAGCTACAGGGTATCTTTGAGTCGCACCATCTGGCCTAGCTCTAGTTGTTGTCGTTGTTGTCGTTGTTGTTATCATCCGCTGCTTCATTTTTGTCGGTCTGTGTGACTAATTTACATTTTTGTCGCCGCCATTAATTTTGTAATGGAAGTGTTGTTCTTCTTGAAGTGTATGTGTATGTGTAAATGTACTTGTATTGTATATCTGTGTCTCTCTTTGTGTGTGTGTGTGTGTGTGTTTTTTATTTTTTATTTGCAGACCAAGTAATTCTTTTTTAAATGTATATGGTTTATTTATGGCTTGAGTGAAAATTGAAATAAAAACAAAATTTAAGTTTAAATTTTTATTCATTTGCAGCGAATGTTGAAGTGGCGCTTTGCGAGAAACATTCCTGGAAAAGGGCTGCTTAATGCAGTTGGGCTAGTGACTGGGCGTGGCATAGATGGGTTCACAGTGTAGTTGAATGAATGTTCATTATACCCATATATGCATGTACATGTGTGTGTGTGCCTGTCGTGTGTTTTTCTTGACGTGTATGTAAGCAAATAAAGATAAATGAAATGAAAAATTGAGCTGACAGCCCATAAAAATGATGAAGGAAGGGCATTGCCGCTCCGAGATCTAAGCATGTGTCAAAATTGTAACAGTCATTGTGGCTGCACTATGTATGTGTATGTGTGTGTGTGTGTGTGTGTCGTGTGTGTGTCGTGTGTGTAAGCCTAAGTGTTAATGTCTAGTCTAGCTACAAAGACAGATTGCAGTTTTTGAAAGTATAAATAGATTTCCCGCACATTTTCCCAAAATGACCCCACAAAACTGTGGGCTTTTCTCGTCATATTCCATTAGGCTCACATACGCACACTCATGCCGACATTCATACCCACACTCATACCACGATGGGAAAAAAATCGTTCTTCTTTTTTGAGTATTCGCATTTGTTTTCATTGTCAACTGCAAATTAGCAGACGTCGCTCTTCAACTCAATGGAAATCAAATTAAAATGATTGCAAATATTATGGAGAGTCAACAGAAGCAATTATATTTACCATGTTGAATTTAATTTATTTAAATTAAATAATTGTTAATTGGCTTACGAGGCTTTAATTGAGTAGCATGAGCAAATCATCGTTGAAAAATAAAACACCAAAATTATAAATAAATAAATAAATAAATAAGTATATTTGCAACAAATATAAAAGAAGTTATTGTGCTTTGTGTACCGAACCGTTGTTCAAATAGTAAACATATACAATAAATTTACAATGAAATTTACAAAAAGGAAACGAACAATTCAACAAAATACGAGTATGTGGCAATTTAATTGCATTTCAATTTACATACATGTATATGTATGTATATCTATGTATGTAAGTATTTGCGTATAAAATAATAAAAAAAAAATGCTGCTTTGAATAAATTTAATTAAGGTAAAATTAAAACATTTAACTATTTTTACGTTACGTGCTTTTGGTTTTGTGTGTTTTAAATTTCTTCTGCGATTATGCAATATATTCTTAACTGACTACGAAATCGCATTAGTTTGATGATAATTTTTTACACTTTTGAGTTATGGCAATAATAACGAATAACTAAAGGTGATATTATTATTATTTTTAAAATGAAAATGTTGAATTTGTTTGCATTAGAGTCGAGTGATGCTTTTGTTTGCAGCCTTAATTTAGTTCGATTGATTTGTTGCATTGCATAACAAATAAATTATAATTGCAAATGAAATTTAAACAATGCATTAAATCAATAATTTAATTGAATTCGTTTCATAATAGTTATTGTACTCCAAATGAAAAATAATAATAACAAAGACGAGACGAAACGAAACGAGTGCGGGTAATTGGGCCAATTTACACTGAGAACAAATTGCCGGCAATTGTCTAGATGTTGATGCAAATGTGCAGGGCAATTTATCAGGCTAACTCACACATTCAACTTTCTCATAACTCTATATACAAATACACACACGCACACATACACACGCACCTAAACAAATGTATATAGATACAAATTTTTTATCCATATATATTATAATATATTATTATTTATATTATACAACTGCGAAAATTGAATTGAAAAATCGAAAGCGCATTTGCTTTGAAAGGAAAGAGATGGAAACTTTGAAAGCCAGGCACAGACAGAGAGAGAGAGAGACAGAGAGAGTGAAACAGAGAAAGAGAGAGAGAGTCGCATAAGGCCAATCACTTAAGTTATACGAATACAATAGATACAATTTGATAAAGATATAATATTATTGCAAAATATAGCTATATGTTATTAGTATTAGCATAGGGAGGCCAACTACAACTGAACAATAGAAAAAATATAAATTTATATATGTATATATAATACATATACATATACATATATGTATATGCTATACTTGTATATAAGTACAATGTACACATATAGATATAGTAAATATATATTTGTCTGAAATTGATTGGATTGAAATGAGCGTAAAAAGAAGCCAAACATAATGGAAACGAAACAAAACGAAAGACAACAACATAATGGAATGAAACGCAACGGAATGGTAAAGAAACAGTGAGCAATAATATAGTACACTATATTCTACTTGAGATCAATTGAGCGCTAGAGAGTAAAATGTGAAAATTTAAACAATCTAAATAAACTAAATATGGTACGTAAGTATATACATAGTTAAATATAATATAATATAGAGAAAGAGAGAGAGAGAGAAAGAGATAGATAGCGAGACAGAGTGAGTGAGTGAGCGAGAGAGAGAGAGAGAGAGACAGAGAGCGTAACATAAGCTACACTACACACTCATTACGAGCGATACCTGTTCCAGAGCCAGAAACGGTTGAATTGCGTCCATTGTAGCGATAATTATTATTGATGGCATTTGTTTTATATGCAGCGCCGCCATCGCTCAGTCCCATGCCTACGCCCACGCCCACGCCCATGCCCATCGACATGCCTACGCCCATACCCATACCCATGCCCATGTTCAGGCAACCAGCGCCACCGCCACCGCCACCGCCAATGTTAACGCCACCGACGCCAGCGGCGGCAGCAGCAGCAACAGCTGCTCCACCAGCGCTGCCGCCCATCAGTTGGCCATGTCCATTGCGTATGTTGCGCATGTTTGTAGTCATGTTGATGTTGTTGGTGCTGCTGTTGCCGTTATTATTGTTGTTGCTGTTGCTGTTGGTACCGTTGCTGCCATTACTGCTAGCATGTCCATTGAGCAGTCCAGCACCAGCAACAGCCACATGATGATGCTCCACAGCGCCCATACCATTCAGCTGCTGCTCCCCATTGATGACCACTGTGCGCATATAACCATGCGGATGCGCATGATAGCCGGCGCTTGTTCCATTTTCCCCTTGTACATAGTGGTTGTGCTTGCCATTAAGTAGTTGCTGCTGTTGCTGCTGTTGCTGCTGCTGCTGCTGCTGATGCAGATGCTGTTGATGCTGCTGCTGCTGCTGCTGTTGCTGGTGACCATTGATTAGCGCATAGTGCGGCTGGTGGGGATGATAATGTTGCTGTTGTTGCTGTTGCTTATGCAGCTGGTGGCGATGCAACGATGCGGATGCCGGCAACTGTTGCTGGCTCTGCGATGCTAAACTAGACAGCGATGAGCTAGAAGCCGGCTGCGATGTCGCCGTCGAGCTAGCCGATGAGCTTGTCGAGCCAAGCGGAGGCGGTGGCGATATGTTGCCCAACTGTTGATGCTGCTGCCCAGTTGCATGCTGCAGCTGCTGCTGTTGATGCTGCTGATAATAGGTGGCAGCAACATGATGATGGCTGTGATTGTGATGCTGATGTTGATAATAATGTTGCTGTTGCTGTTGTAGTTGCTGTTGCTGTTGTTGTTGCTGTTGCTGTTGCTGTTGCTGCTGTTGCTGTTGCATGGAGGCGGCGGCAACATGATTTTGATGCGACTCGGGCAAAAATTGTGGATAGACATGATGTGACCATTGCGGGAATAAGGGACGTGCGCTGGCGGCTTCTACAGATGATGTTGTTGAGTGTTGTTTGTTGTTGTTGTTTGTTTGTTTGTTGTTGTTGTTATCGATATACATTTGATTCGTTTGGAATATTTTTCATTTTCAACATTGAATATTTACACACACACATATATATAAATTGGTGGAGAGTGGATTTGGCATTTGGTTACGTGGGGGGCGTGGGCAGGGCAGGGGAGTTGTGACGAGCATTTCGATTACATACGTTATGTATATATACACATATATTTAAACACATATATATATGTATATATATATATGAATTTTTATATGTAAATATAATTTTATTATTGTTTGTTTGTTTGTAATTTTGGGATTAGTTACATAGGTTTTTATTATTTTGGTATATTTTTTGTATTTGTTTTTGTTTTTGTTTTTATTTTTATTTTATACAAGAAATCCGAAAAAGCAGCGTGAAATGAAATTAATTAGAAAACAGAACAAAGAAAAGAAATGTACAAAAACTGAATAGTATCTCCAACGAATTTACCAGATGAGTGTACTTAAAAACTAGGTGAATATGATTTATATCAGATCACGAGTAGTACGAATATTCGGTGGTAGGTGGTCGGTGGAGGGGAAGGAGGGGGGGGGGGGGGGAAGTTCCAGGGAGCCAGGGAAGGAGTAGAAGGGGGCAAGGCAAGGCTAGGTAAGGCAAGGCAATACAAGGCGGTGTCAAAAGTGCAACGTGCGCCTCAGGGACTTGAACAAACTCACGCACACAAACGCACACACACACACACACACACATGCACGCACACTCGCACATCTGTACATGGAAATAACAGTAACCTGTGGTGCTGGTGGTGGTTGTGGTGGTGCTTGTGGCTGCTGTGGTTTTTGTGGTTGTTGTGGTGCTGCTGTTAAAGCTTCTAGTGGATGCCTGGTAGTGAGATTCAACTACCTTTAACTCGCTCAACAGCTCTTAACACAGAATGGGGGGGTGGGCGAGCGGGGGTGTGGGGATGCAAAATTTAAACAAGACACAAAACAATGAAAGAAACAACCAAAAATGTGAAACACGAAACAAAGGCTACATGGAAATAAATAAAACATTTTCGCATGATCGCATGTGACACAAAGAAAGGAACACGGGAATGGAACAAAGAGTATTTAATTTTATTGTAGTTTAAATAGCGAATAAAGAGAGGAAGAGACAGAGACAGAGAGACAGAGACAGAGAGAGAGAGAGAGAGAGAAAGAGAAATAGACAGAGGGGGAAAGAGAATGTTTGGGAAAGAGAGAGGCAGATGGAGATAGAGAAAGTAACAGTATATATAGACATAGTGATAGAGCGAGCCAATAAACGATCGTGTTTTTGTTTTCTTTTTTGGTGCAGCAAACATAAAGCGAAAATAAATGAAACGAAACGTAAAAGATGAAACAAAAACCAAACAAAGAACAAACAAACGAACGAAAGAAAAAAAAAACACATAATGAAACACGACAGAGACGAGCGACAGACGCAAATTAGCAAAGCAAATGGAACGCATGAGATATGCGAAACGAAAACGGAATCTAAACTGAAACGGAAATCAATAAGCCCGCCCGACCAACAGAAAATTCAATATTTTTCAAAAATCTTTATAAATCGCTTTCCGGCAATTACCATTGGATACGAGTTAATGCAAAAAGAGAATTCTTCTCAAGAGTTAGAGAGAAGCATCTTGCGAGAGAATTCTTTAAACTTATAACACTTACCGCTGCCCGAGCTGCGCTGCAGAACTGGCGATTGGCGTTGAATTTGCGGTTCTGCGGGCGGTTCCAGAATATCCCGGTATTTGGATACCATCAGGACCGAAATGAAGTACACAATGGCCAACGATAGGAATTGTGCCTGTTTCGTTTCCTCCTGGATGTGATTAAAAAGAGAAAACAAAAACGAGAGAGCAATACAAAGAGAGAGAGAGAGAGAGAGAGAGAGCGAGCGAGAGATGCAAAGATTAAGATTTATGAACAACAGACTGTTATAGGGAACAAAGAGATCGGGATTCAATACTTACGACATCGCGATAGATTACAGCACGCAAGCGATTAACGTCCATGTCCTGCAGTAGCTTCTCGGGATCCTTGACTGGCGATAATTGACCGGTGATTGACTCCACAATATTCTATATTAAGGAAACGAAAAAAGAACGACAAAAAGAAAAAAAAAAAACAATTTAATATTGAAAATCATTCAGGATCTGCATTTGAATCGTACCTTTGGCGATGCCTGGGCACCGCGTATAAGCGCTTGAAGATGA
>JBAMCR010000106.1:37109-58335 GCA_037075045.1 Mulgravea parasiatica
CCGCGCCAGGCACATCACGTGCCAATGCGCCAATATTGTAACGCGTTCGCTCCTTGCATTCGAGGCAGTTGCGCACGGCACAGGTGCAGACGAGACGAAGGCACTGGCGTAATATGCCGCCGCTGGACATGTTCTTCTCGGCTTCCAGTTCACCAAAGTTCAACGAGGTGGCAAAGATGAGCACATCGGCCATATTGACCAAACGCTGCAGGAACGATACGGCCACCTCGAGGGGCATCCCCTGTGTCGGCTCCAGCACGTCCAGTTCGGACTGCAACCGAAAATATAATCGCATTAGCGAAACAATTGGAAGCAATCGCTTGCCACGATTACTTACATTGGGAGATGTGGCACTGGCTAACAGTGGCAGCAGTCCGCCACAGGCTATTATCAGATTATCCGCCAGCTGGGATATTAGATGTACTGTGTTGACCACGAATATGGCATTCTCGCTCGAATTGACAAAGTCCAGGACGCTTTTGGTGGAATGACTTCGCCACACCTGAATGTCCGTCTCCAGTGAGAAGAGAACATCGCTCAGCAGGCGCTGGTGTATATAGGACCATTTGAACTCCGGTATGCGGAATGGCGGGCGTGTCGGTCCTGGACTAAACATGGGACGCGTTGAACCGGATTTGGAACGTTGCTGTTTGCCCTCAGGACCACCTGCTGGTGCACCAGCTGCCATCAGCCATCAGCATGGAGCACACCACACATTAGCGATTGAACAAATGGGGATTACAGACAGTTTACTTACCGTAATGACTAGCCTCCATCTGGGCTGATCCTTCTGCTGGCGTCGTTGATGCTGCTGTTGCCGGTTGCTGCTGTGTGGAGTATTCCTCGTCCTCGACATTGCCAGGGACTTGACTATCGTCGTCGCCGTCTTGCAGCTCATCGAGACTCTTATGAACATCCGCTTCGTTCTTTGGTGTTGTCTGCGTGGTGGAGTCCACTTCCGTTGGCTTGACCCGCACTGGTGCGATTACCTGCTCTTCCTCTGCCTTGGGCTGCGGTTGCGGTTCGAGGTCTACTGGTTGCTCTACTGGCACTGGCGAGGTCTGTGTAGTCTGCTCCGAAGCTACAGCCTTAACTGTCTCATCCACCAGATTGTCGAGCACATTATTAACAATGTCGGACACGCACTCGTCGCCCAGCGGCTGGACTCGAGACTCTTCGGATACGGATTGGGATTGAGCTTGGGCCAAGTCTAGGGCAGCTTCAACCACCTCCTGCACAATTTCTACAGCTGCAGCAGTAACAGTTGCTTGCTCCTCATCTTGCTGTGGCTGTGACTTTAGGTCTGTCTCCTTTGCTGCCTCTGGTTGCTTTATGGCTTCCACTTGAACTTCTTTTTTGGGCACTTCATTGTTGTTAGTTTCAGTTTCAGTTTTATTTTTAGTTTCCAATTCAGATTCAGTTTCTTTTTCAATTTCTATTTCTGATTCTGGTTCTGTTACTGTTTCTGTTTTCGCTTCGGCATTTGCTTCCGCCTCAGTGGCATCTATGACCTTGTCGATCAGTTGCTCCACAATGTCACGGACTGCTGTGGCGACCATATCCTCGGTTTGTTGATCAGCCGCAGATATATCCACAAGCTGCATTAGACTATCGTCAAAATCGGGTTCCACTGTTTCAGGACTCTCGGGACTCAGGGAAGCAGTTAGCTCCTCGTTGCCCTCTGCGGTTGTGCTCAGCGATGAGCTCAACTCCAATTCGCCCGCTTCCTGGCTGGACTCCAGCTTCTCATTGTTGTTCAGCTTGTTGGCCACTGCTGTCGTTGCGAGCGCCTCTTCAGTCTTTTGATTAGTTTCTGTTGTGGTAGAGTCCTGATCCTTTAGTTTATCCTTGTCGTTTTCTAGCTCCGTCGCCGCTGTTGTTGTTAATTCCGTGATGGGGCTAGCATTATCAACTCTGGCTTCATGCCTGGCACTGTTGGTGATTTCATTGGCATTCACTTCCGTTTCCTTTGTTTCTCCGGTTAGTTCCTTTTTCGTCGATTGCTCTGTTTCGTTGTCTGTCGCCTTCTTTTGCTGCTCCTGTTGCTCAAAGTCATTCGGATTGTTGTTGTTGTTGTTATTATTATTGTTAGTGTTGAGCAAGTTCTTGCTGTTGAGCAGACTTACATTGTCAGGAGTCGGAGTCTTTTTCTCGCTCTTAAGCACGCCCTGCACGACCTCACTGACGGCCAGCTCAATCTCCTCATCTTTCAGCACGGATGATGATTCGTGCAGCACATCGTCGACGGCCATTTTACAATCGTTTAATGCCGCCTCCGATACCTGCAATACATGTGCTACATGTTGCTCCGTATCCAATGCGTCCTTTGCTGTAGCCAGTTCCAGTTCCTCCAAGTCGTCACCGATATGCAGTGCTTCTTTGAGCGCTGCCTGCCCACCAACTGCTGACGATTGCTGTTCGTTTTGCTCCGCTGGCTTTGGCTTGCTTTCTGGGCTAGAGCTGGAGCTGGGACTAAGGCTGAGGTTACCATTACAGGTCGGTGTCGGCGCACCAGCAGGTGTGGCTTGCAGCGCCTCATCCGTTTTGATTTGCTCGTTGTACACATCGGAAATGTTGGCAATCACCGATTTATTAGAAGGCTCCGGCTCTGTGGGCGCTTGATCCGTCTCACCTGGTTCGCCGTTGGTCGCACATCCACAGGATTCGGCCGTGGTTGAGGCAACGTCGCTGGATATTTGCAGTTCCTGCACTTCTACGTCTAGTTCCAGCTCCTCCGCCTCCTCATCCACTTGCGGCACATCCTCAAGTGAAGCTATTGACACGGAGCTATTAATCGCCGACAGCTGCTGCTGCTGTTGCTGCTGCTGTGACGTCACTGCACCATTCTGCTGCTGGTGCAGCTCCTCACGCTCCCAGCCGCTAATGGTGCTGATGGGACGAGCCTGACGCAGGGCAGGATCCGTGATGTTGTCGGTCCGCTGGCGCTCATAATGCTCGTACATTTGGGCAAATTGCAGTTTGAACTCCTCGTAGGAAACTTTCGAGTGGACAATGGCAAGCGTGTCCACCCAGACGCGCCAGCCGCCATACTCATGCTTGATGGCATGATGCAAGAGCATGCGGAACAGCGAGTAGACCATATCACTAATTTTTTGCTCTTCCGTATTTTTGGGATGTATATAGGCCATGGCAATGAGCCATTCCTGCCACACAGACATCTGAAGGACAGTTCGACGGTTTTCGCGGTTGCTGTTACACAAAAGGGTCATGTCCTGCAGGAACAGTTTCTTCACCTCAATCAGGGATTCGGTCTGCTTCGACTGGCGTATCAGGGTGGCCACCACCTTCAGTATCACTGCATGACGTTATTAATGGTGTGGTGTTAGGTAATTATAGGACACTTCAACCGACATATTGCCACAATGGACAGCAATGGACACGGCAGCAAACATACAATAAATATAAGGGGCAACTTACTTGGATTCTCCAGGCGGTAATGACTCTCCGGCTCCGGGTGACGCGTGTACAGTATCTGCTGGGATATGTGCTCCGTCATAATCTCGTAAAGCACGTTGTATGTGGGCAGGGACAGTGACTCCTCGTACAGCAACAGACGCTCTGCGAGCAGCGTGTACAAATTATGTGGCGACATGACATCGTACTTACGCCTGTGAATGTTTGTCGCGGAAAGGGAGAGAGGAGAGAGAAGAGCAGGAGAGAAATCAGGCATATGTAAAAACTTATGAGAAGGGAGATTACTACCACCCAGCTACCCACTACCCACTATCCACTATATCTATATCTTAGTCAATTCACAAGCACGTTACCAGGGGGGGGGGGGGGGCATGACACTCCCGCACCATTCTTCAACCAAGCCATCGCCCATGTTTCACTTACTTGTGTGTGCTGCGGGAGAGGAAAAAGCCGAGCAGCTTTAGCGCCTGCAGACGTATCAATTGACTTTCAGCCGCCAGCAGCTTGAAGATGCTGCGCACGCCGTGCTTCACATCGAATGCAGGTACCATTGAGCTGGGGTGCTCCGACATCAGTGAGATGAGCATTTGCAGCACATCGTGCAGATTCTCGTCCTGCAAAATAAGTTCAAGTGCATCAAGTTAGCAGCTGGTCAGCTGAGAAATGTGAAATGTCTTCAGAATTAAATTAAATTATATGAATCTATCCCACAAACTAAATATATTCTTATTTATATTTACTGACATACTTATGTAGAATATATAATATATTAATAATTGTTTCAATCGTAGTTAGAATAAATCATAAATCATAATTTGAATATGAAATCTTACTCGTCTCCTTCCACTCACCTCATGCATGGTGGTCAGATAGTTGAGAATGCTTTGCAGTTCATCTTCCTTGACGCCATTGCCGATCATTATCAGTTGCTTCAGGAATAGCAGAATATAGGCGCGTATGGCAAGGATATCCTTTTGAGCCGGTCGTGGCCCATCTGCAAAGATTTGTTCACTTTGCTTGCTCAGCCAATTGACTGGAGTCCACTTACCCAATCCCTTTGGTATAATGCCGCTCTTGGCACGCGGATTTACCACCCAATAGTAATACTTGAGGGTGTGCACCGTCTGTAGAACGGTGCTCACACGCCGCACATTGCTGTAAATCTGCGTGTCACTGAGAAACTCAGTTGCCAGATAAGAGTAGAGGCGCGCCTGGACATTCGCTGGCGTATAGATCCACAGGGCCGGATTGAAGAGGACGTGGTCGAGCAGCTGCCACGTGAGAAACGAGAAACAGAACAACTGCAAGAAATTAGTCAAGTAACTTATGCTGTCCTCCGATATATCAGACTCAGTGGATTGGTCATACATACAATACATACATACGAGTATGTATATATTATATATGGTTTGTATGTATGTACAAACATAACATATGTATGCAGATGGTGTGATGATGTGATGAAAATAGAGCGAATGCATAGCAAGTATATTAAGTAGTATTTGTATTGTAAGTATGTTAAGTAGTATATGAATATATAAATATTATATAAATATATATTTGGCAGTTAGTTAAAGAATGATAGATTAATAGGTGGATGGATAGATGGTTGGATGGATTGGATGGATGGATGGTTAGTTGTTTGAAGAATAGCGCAAAAACAAAGAATATATTTGTATACATACGTTTACATGAGTTTCATGTTGATTTGTAGTAGTTGTTGTTGTTGTTATCGATTGATTTGGATAGGATTGTTGTATATACACACATATTTATACATATGCATATACATTTACATTCATAGATATATATGTATATTTATTGTTTTTTATTGTAGGATTGGTTGTAGTAGTAGTAGTAGGATTCGATATAAACGTTAACACATGCAGCAAACAGCAAACAGCATTCAATTTTCAACGTTTGTCATAAAACATAAAACGAGAAATTAACAAATAAAACAATCAACATTTTTAACAGCATTCCAAATAAACAATGACTAGGCTAAGCTTATTGTCTTTTTTTTCTTTTTTTTGTTTTTTCATCTTTTTTTTTATTTTTTTATTTTTGCCAACTAATTACGCTATAAATTATAATTATTTAAATATTATTTATATTGTACATCAGCTTAGTACTAAGCTAATATTTGGTATTTACCATATACGTATGCATGAATAGATTAAATATGAGTATTAAGAATAATAAACGAACTAATACATGTTTTAATAACTAATTCAGAGTTTAAAATCATGAGACGTGAACACAAATTTAATTAAATATTATATATCAATGCTAATTATGTATTTGGGCAGAGGCTTGGATGAAGGCCACAAATAAATAAATAATAATATAAAACATTCAATCTTCGTCAACAGAAAGAAACAAAGAGAAAATTATTCAATTCTTTAAAATTTTATGTAAAAGTGATAATTAAATTTAAGATGAAATGAAATTTAATTTATATTTCATTCAATAAAAATATTGTACATTTTAAATGTTTTTTGTTTTTTCTTTTTTCTTTTTTTTTGATAAATTTTAATTGTATAGATTAAAAATGTATGTATGATACGAGAGGCGTTCACACATGGCTCGCTTTATGCTGGGCAACTCGGCTCCACTTCACATACTCGTAGGGTAAACTTTTTGGTGTTGCCGATAGCCGTGGCAGTAGCTGTAGCTGTAGACGTAACCGTAGCAAACATAACAATGCAACATTCAGTGTGTGGCAACATGGCGCAGCATGAACCCCCATGGAGCTGCCAGCAGAAGTTTCCCAATTAAAAACTGTGCCCGAGTGTAAAATAATAAGGCACAACGTCAAGAGGAAAAACCCCAACAGAACATGAGAAATGTTTATGCCAACTCAACAGCACACACAAAAACAAAAACAAAAGCAACAACAAAAACATAAAATTAAATGAAATGAAATAAAAAAGTTGAGTACGCAAAAAAAAATTTATTCATTTTTTTTTTTTTGTAAATTTGAATGGATTAACGAACAATTCAAGGACAAAGTCAAATTCATGAAAGGTGTAAAGTGAATTTTCAATTATAAAAAACACATTTCAGCACTCAAATAACATAAATTGCATTTAAGTAATTTGAAAATGTTGATATATACATTCGAGTATATGTGATGGATAACACACTTATACATAAACATATTTACATATAAATCAGTTCAATAAATCAGTTTAATAAATATAAAAAGTTGAAACACTTTTAGAACATACTTAAGAATAAAATGATATACGAGTATAGTATAATTTAGATTGAAGAAGAAGAAGAATATATTTTGATTGTTTTGTGAAATGAGTATTTGAATGTACAATAGATGAATTACGAACTAGTACTAATATGAGAAGAAATTTCTCTGTCGGAACACGGTTATGGAACAGTATGATGATTGAGTATATTGCGAAACATGTGCTACGATGCGAAATGAAACAGCAGATGAGGCAACTGTACACGCTGTCAAAATATATTGTAGTAGTAGTATTAGTAGTAGTATAAAATCTAATATAAAGACACTGATTAACGCAAACGAAAGCACACACACCGAAACGGAACGGAATGAATTGGAACGAAACGTTTATATAGAGTAGTATACACGATAGTAGTTGTTTGAGAAATTAGAATTGAGCTTCACCTGGTAGAACTGTTGTAGATATTTGATTTGGTTTTAGTTCAGTTGTTGTTTTGTTTGTGTGTTGATTGAAAAAGCATTTCGAGATGGAACAATTGGAATTGAAACGTTTTAGGGAAAGGCATGTGAAAATAACATGAAGCATAATTAAAATGGGGATTATTGTTCATTTGATTGGGATTTGTGGGAGTGAATGTAACATTGACAAACAGAAAACGCATAATATTTAAGAATCACAATTGGGAGAGAATTAAATATCAATAAATAGAGAGAGAGAGAGAGAGAGAGAGAGAAAGAGAAAGAGTGTAAGAGAACAGACAAAGTAGAAAGATTCAGTTTAGTTTTTAAGTATACACATATAAATATATACATATATGAATATGTTTATATATATATGTATATATATATATTTTATATTTATCTATATATCTATGGCACGTTTAGTATCATTTTGGTTTATTATCAAATTATTATCACTAATATTTTGTTTTAGCTCTATGATTTGGCGGATTTTGGCTAGGAGTTATTATTATTGAATTTTCAATTATTCTTGGCTTGTATAAAAATGCGAATCATAAATTTTTTTTTTTTGTTTTTGGTTTTGGTTTTTCATTTCAATTTAAAATAGTGCGCAGAATCATAGCAAAAACTGAGTGCGATAATGCAAAAAGCAAAATAAATAAATGCAACAAAAGCTTATTTCATTTATTGGCCAATTAAAGCTTGGGTAAACACAGTGCCACACAACGAGCATGCAACAGTGAGGCGCAAAATAAATAGGAAGCAAATATATGTAGTAAAAAGGATTGCCTTGTGCAGGCCACCGAAGATTATATACCCTATCCAATGGCAATATAAATTCTGCGTATTTTTACTATTTATTTTAAGCTCAATCTTATTTAAATGAACGCTAAGTAACTGCTTTCTTTTGTATTATACTTTTGCATTTACTGTTATTATTTATTGTTATTGCACAATTATATTTAGCTTTAGAGAAAGTACAATGAATACAATTGCAATCCTTTCAAATACCATAAATGAATATCTACAGTGGCGGTCAACTAATTGGAAACGATGTTACGTCGATAATTTTTACGACTGCTGTGATCACGGTACAATATTACTGTCATTCTTTTCTGTCGTAATTCTTTTCTTCTCTGGAATTGTAATTTTTGTGTTGGCTAGTGTAGAAGTTGTTTTTTTTTTAATTCTTTAATATTTATCTTTTGAAAAATTATATTGTATAATCATCTGATCCTGATCCTTAAATTACCGAAGTTTCTTTTTTTGTTGAATCCCAATTTCGTTAGAAATTTTTAACTTACTTTAGATACATTTTGAAATATTAGCTAAAAACTGAGAATCTCTTTGACACAGATACAAATGGGGAAAGCTTCGATCGATCGGAAAAGAAAAAGGAAACAGAAAAACTGAATCAGCATAAATAAAATAAAGTATATACACATGCAGATATATGTATGTGTGCATAATAAGTAGGTGGCGTTATTTTCGGGATATAAAAGTGTGGGCAATTTAGAGTATTCAATAGTTGTGCATTGAGAGTAGCTAAGCGTGCATAATATAAGAACAGCTTCTATTTTATTTAATATACGACTTGTGTTTACTTTTTTGAAGGGATTACGCAGGCCCGTGTTCAACTGTGCGACATCGTCAGGAACAACACGAACACAAGAAAGAGCAACACGCAGGCAAACACAGTGCGAAACAGAGCAAAACCCAAACAAAAACAGACAGAGAGAGAGAGAGAGAGAGCGAGAGCAAGAGAGCGAGAGAGAGAGAGAGAAAGAGAGAGAGAGAGAATGAGAGAGAGAGAGATAGTGAGCTGGCGACAGATTGGGTTATTCGCGTATCAATTGAAAGTTGCCTTGTCCAAGTGTTAAATATGCCACAAGAATCAATTGTTGTAAAAAAAAGTTAACAAATAAATAATTAACAAAAAATATATATAATTATTTATGAAACAAAAAAAATTATTTGGAAAACAATCAGAGAAATGGGTTGAAAAAGTTTTGAAACAAATTGCGCGCGAGTGGGCGTGGTCATATTGATCAATATTTGAACAATGCGCAATGTGGTAGGAGCAGGTCCTGATTTGGGGCGGGGTTAAAGGTCGAAATTGTGAAACTGATGAGCTGCAAAAAGAATTAAATAAATAAAACAATACATAGTTGCAAAAAGAAAACGAAATACAACACAGTTTACGATTACAGCGAGACATTTGGCATGCAATCGGAGTTTTGAATGCAAATTGCGACAAGGAGCTTAGACTTAAACTTAATATTGTTATTGTATTGTAGTACCAGACATAGTTACATACATACATACATACGTAGGGGTATAGTAAATATTCATACATAGGATAGTTTATTTATAAATACAGCCAGGCACACACATACATACGTGATGTGCGTATGTGTGTTCATACAAAGACATACGATACAATATTGTACAACATATTTAAGTAATATAATATAATAATAAAAATAATATATAATATTGTAAATAACAATTATTGAAACATGCTTGCCAAGACACTGCGGCCCTCAAATGTCAAATGTCAAATGTCAAATGCCAAAAGTCAAGTGACATGTGTCAATCGCATGCTATCGATTTATCGATTTAATTATGATCTCTATCGATGCTCCAAGTGAGTGTAAAAGCGAGAGATTCTGTTCAAAGTATTCTTTTTAAGTATCATAATGTTCATGTCTTAAGCACTAACATAGAGCGGCAAATGCGTAGTATCCTTGTAATAGTCACTGAAATCCCTTGCGACTCCTTCACATTCATCTTACCTGTTTTAGCAATAAGTCGCTATTGGCCGATAGGCACGTGACCAGATACTTGGTCAAATTGAGAAAGGATCCAAGGACCTCCAGCGTCAGATGTTCTCGCGATGAGCGCTGCAGCATAAATGATATCACCAGAAATCCACGATTCTGTATCATATGCTGCTGCACCGTCTGCGATGTCTCCACAAGCTCACAAATGAAGCCCAACAGCTTTGAGCTATAAATAATGAATTCAAATACGGATGTGAATGACAAATTGATAATTAAATTGAAATTAGTATTTGTATCAATCAATATTAGCACATCGTGACTAGATGAGGTACATATACATATTCGTCGATTGAACTATTGTATTATCCTTGAATCTATTGTCCCACTTACCATAGCGTCGGATCTCGCTTGATGTCGCTAATGCCCTCGTGTGCCATGTCCAGCTGCGAGAAGAGCGGAAACAGCACCTGAATGCCACCAATTGAATTGAGTGTGCAATGTATTGAATGCGTGACCACAGCCTTGACATCCTGCAAACGCAATTAAAAAAATTCATTATACTCTTATAAAGAAATATACAACATGTTATGGAAGATTATTCCATTCCCAACACACTTTTTGTCTGACAAGATTCGTATATGCTATATACACACTACTATAGATAATAATAATTTTTCATTAATCTTTGATCAGCATTTAGGATTGATTTCCCGATAAATTGAATATATTATAATAAAATTGTAAAATCATAATATTTTATTATTCGTATCGTCAACATTTTCAACTGAATCAATGAGAAATTCAAATTCAAATGAACTATTGAATTTATAAAGCAACATTTTTGTATATTTCAGAATAAGTTAAGCATTTTAGGTAGATAATTTGCAATTTGGCCAAATGTCTATCAAATTTCATTTCATTGTATTCAATTTGCGCTTTTATCAATATTTATCGATTAAATTGGCTGTTTTCTTCTAAATATGTATAGATATATGTATATATATATATATAATATATACTAGGTATATACAAATATACTTAGATATATTTTGTTTTTTTTTTTGTATATTTCAGGCAGCATAGGCTCGGCTCTGGGTCATTTCGCAGCAATTTTGGCTATATTTTGTTGTACTTTATTTGTTGTTGTTTGTTGCTTTTTTATGATTTGTGTTGTTTGTACAAGAAATTACTACAAAATTTATTGAATAATTTTGTTGCCAGACTTTAGTTCAGCCCAGTGGAACGCAGGAGCTGACGACGGCTGCGGCTGGCCCTGCTGTCCGTGCTGCTCCTGTCGCTCCTGCCGCTCCTTGTGGCAATGATAAGAAGCAAAAGGAATGAAGGCGAACTGTGGCAGGAGACCAAAGATTGTACCTAATAAGAAATGCCAAAGCATGCGCTTGAGTCGTAAAATGCTGCCTGAAATTTATGTCCTTTTCGGTGTGTGTGTGTGAGCTTGTGTTGTGTTGTGTTGGTGTGTTGTTGGTCTTTGGCCTCTTGGACTGAGCCTGAGTCTGAGTATGAGCCTGAGCCAGACCCTGAGTCTGGGCAAGGACCTTAATGCGCTATGGAATGAACTGAACTCCACTCAACTGAACTGGAACTAGCCACATCTACTAGCAATATTTGTGTGCCAAGTTAGATGGCGGGGCGGGAGAGAAGGGGAGGCGCTTTTATTCGTTAAGAGAGTTTTAGGGAAAAGTGATATGGGGATATGGGGAAGTGGCAAAGTGGGGGGTACTATGTTTACTTACCTGCAGCATCAGCGCGTGCGGCGTATGTACAAAATATGAAACATTTCCTTTGGGGGAAGACTGCAAACACAGCTGACCATCGGTTGCCACTGGATTGTACATGAAGACAATGGCATTCGATAGTTTGCCATCGTATAGTACCTGTGTGTGAAACGAACGGGTATACACAAAAGAAAATAAAAGAGATGCGGGAAAATAGACACACAGTAAGATAGAAAGAGAAAGAGTGGGAGAAAGAGAGAGACAGAAAGAGAGAAAAAATAGAAAGAGAGAGAGAGAGAAAGAGAAAAAGAAAATAATTGGTATTAGACATTGTTTTCAACAAGTCATCTGGCATATTGGAGCTCTGAGCTCTGAGCTCTGAATCCGGCGCATTGTTTCCGGTCATGCTTACAATTTACTTTTTGCTTATGTTTAAAGCTTAGCATACAGTACACGCACATACACATACATACATACATCCGTACTGCCGTACATCCGTACATACATATGCAACAATGTACATACAATACATATGTACATATACATACATATATTGTATGTATAAATACATTTTCGCACAAACACATACATACACACATACATATACAAAATAAAGCTGCTTATGTACAGCATACACAACATAATACACACGATGTGGTTGCTTCGGCTGCTGCTTGTTGTTGTTGTTGTTGTTGTTACTTTTGTTTTGTTTTTTATGTTTTTTTTTTGCTTTGTTTTGTTTTGTTTTGTTTCAGTTGTTGCACATTAGCCAGGACTGCCCTGAGCTCTTCGCTCTGTGCATTTCACAGTATATTTTGCTTTGTTCATATTTATATATATATACACATATGTATAATTGATATTATATATATATAATTATACATTTTTTGATTTCTTATTTAGTGCATATTTAGCTGGCGCCGTCATATGAGGCGTATGCGCAATATTCTTGCAGCAGCTACTAAAGTTTTAGCTGTGCGTGTGTGCGCATTTATGTGAAATATATAGTATATCGTATAATATATATATACATATATCGTATGTGTATATATATATATATATTCATATATATGTGTGTGAGTGTGTGTTTGTATTTGTGTGCGTGTATTCTTTTTTAGGTATGCGGCGTATGCAGTCGCTGGCTGCTTAATTTGCTGCTAAAAATACTTCTTTTTACCAAAAATTAAACCAAAACAAAAAGAAAAAAACAACAATAAATAAAGTCAAAACAAGAAGCAATGCAAAAAAAAAAATAGAACACGAAAAATAAAAAAACAAATTAAAAAAAAGTATTTTACGTAAATAAAAATACGCTTAAAATTCGTTCAGTTAAATGTTGCATTAAGCAATTTTAACAGCCGTCAGTGACGACAAGTGCTGCTAATGTTAACGTTAACAGTGTGACAAAAGAAAGTGTTAAAATAAATTTTTTTTTTAAATTGTATCTAAGATTGACAGCCAACTCTTTTTTTTTGTTTAATTTATTGAAGTCAAGTGAATATACATACAATGCACACAAATAAATTAATGGAAAATCGAAAATATTTAGGAAAATTTAAAAGAAAAAAAACCTTTAAGCAATTGTACATTTTTGCCTTGAGTATTATGCTAAAACAAAAAATACTCCATCTGAGATGAGAACTATTGGAAGTTTGAGCTTTTAATGCCCATTGCATGTTTTTCCTGTGCATTTGCCGATTTGTGTGGATTTTGCCCATTTTTCATTACTTGACCTATTTTCCGACAACAACTTACTCTTTGGAGAGGAAAAGAGGAGGCCTTCTGGCATTTTTTGACCGTTATAAAATGGATGCATTCGCATACAATAATAATAATAATAATAATAATAATAATAATAATAATAATAATAATAATAATAATAATAATAATAATAATAATAATATAAATAATATAAATAATAATCATAATGAAAGAGTGAAGTCAGTTTTTAAATGGAGCCTGGCACATAAATGCGCTCAAGTCCTTGCACAATCACTTCAGTGCAAAAGGTATATGGAACACATTCAACAACAATAGTTGTGAAGTTTTTGGGGTTTTCGTATAATAAACAAAAACAAAAACAAACATGTAAAAAAAACACAACTACAACTACAACAAGGACGACTAACAGTTGCTTAAGACGCGTTTGGGTGTGAGTGTGCGTGCGCGTGTGTGTGAAGAGCGAGCGAGTTCTACATTTGGTTTCCCTTTGTCTGGGTCCCACAAGTACGCTCCAAAGTATGCAACATTTATTTCTATGGCTCGTAAGGCATTGTTGCTCCCCCTGCCCCCGCCTCGCACCGACCACACCCACGGGGCGCTAAGCAAACCCAACTCCGAATCCTTCAACACCTATTATAGCTCCATGGGAGCAGTCCTTAAAGTTGGTCGCACTTTAAAATTCAACACAAATTACAAACATTTTCATAATTACGAGAACTCTGCTTGACGGTTGCGTGAAGGTTCAGAGTATAGGCTTAATGGGGTTCCTTTGAGATGGTTGAGGGCGGCGGGAGGGGTCTGCCACAGGATGCGGGGTGGGGGATATTTGCTTTTGCCACAGTTAAAAATTCAATAGAGCAGCTCATGCTGCGCTTCAATGAATGGGAACATTTTGATTGGCTTTGAAGTTTGGCTTAGGCTTCGCTGGGTGGGGCGCGGGGTACTGTGCGTTGGCGGGCGGGGCTGTTGAGATTTGAGGTTAGGGTTGATATTCAAAACGATTCGATGCGATTTGATTCGATTTGATGCGATTGGTTTGCGACGCAGACAACTTTTTAATTGGTGCCACGCCTTTTGTCAATGGGCGCACAGTTCAAAGGGTATGTGAGTGGTGAGTGGTGGGGGCTTGCAAGTAAATAGGCGTGGCTGATTGCCAAGTGTTGTCTAAGTGACTAAGTGATCGATAGACTGGGTTCCCCCTTAAGCTGGTTAACTCTTGCAACTGGCAATTAAACAAAGCTTACAAAATCTATATTTATTTATTTAAAACCAAAAAAACAAAAAAACAAAGCAAAAGTGGAAAAGGAAATTGCAAAACTTTTAAAGTATGTATTCAATAGAAAAGTATTAAAAGTAAAAGAAACGTAAACGTCAAATGAAAATTCAATGAATTAAGAAGAAATAAAGTGAAACAATTAGATGAAATTGTATAATTCGCTTACAGCTTTTAGCTGGTTGATTTCCTCAGTGTCGGCGCCAATTGAGCTCAGGCTGGTCACACTGGACATGCGACGCAGTTGGTCTGCGTCGGCGTCGACAAACAAAAGTGTTTGATAATTAAAAGAGAAACAAGAAACGATAAACGATAAACGATAAAAAAGGTAAACGTAAAAATGTAAAAGCAAAGCGCAAAATAAATAAATACCAAAAGAAGCATTTCCAGTGGGCAAATGGCCAAGCGGGTCATCTGCTGTGTTGCTGTTATTGTTGTTGTTGTTGGTGTTGCTGCTGTTGGCGTTGCTGCTGTTGCTCCCGCCTAGTTGCTGCTGCGCCAGCGGCAACTGTTGCTGTTCGCTGCTATTGCTATGGCTCTTATCTCCCACAGCCGTGCCGGGCGTGGCTGGTGTACCTGCAGCTGCCGCTGCTGCTGTTGCTGCTGCTGTTGTTGCAGCTGTTGCTGCCGTTGTTGCCACTGTGCTGCCAGTCAGCGCCGCCAAAGCAACCGCATTGCGAGCGGTTAGCACCGCTCGAATTTTAACAAATGCCGCACTTAAATCGAGCCGCTCATCGGACCAATCAATGGCCCGCGCCTCCTGTTCGGCGGCCAGCGTTTGGAATTGCAGCTGCAACTGCTGCTGCTGCAGTTGGCTGTTGCTGGCACCACTGCCACCACCGGCAGCAGCATCACCGATGCCACCCGCACCACCCAAATTCGCTGTTAGTTGAAAGTGACTCACCCGCTTGTGATTGTCCGGAAGATTCAGATAGCATTCGTTATCGAAGCGGAATTGCGACTGTGCGTTGCGTATCGATATGTTGTAATAACCGTAGAGCGTTATCGTTGTTATCGTTAATATCGTTGTTGTTATCGATATTGTGATGTGAGTATCAGTGTGTGTGTGTGTGTGTGTGTGTGTGTGTGTGTGAGTGGTTTACAACAGACAGACACAAGCACAGCGTTGTTTTCGTTGTTGTTGTTGTTGTTGTTGGTAATAGCGGTGAACATGTTGTTGTTGTTGTTGTTGGTGCAGTGTTGTTATTGTCGTTGCATAGGTGCATAGCATTTTTAGAAATAGAAAAAGAGAGAAACATACAGAGAGAGAGAGAGAGAGAGAGAGAGAGAGAGAGGGAGAGAAAACAAATAATAAAATAGTAAAAAATATACATTGAATATTAATTTGTAAGTACATTTTTTTCACAAGGCATATTTAAATTGGGAGATTTTGGTTGTTTGTTCGTTGGTGTTTTTTTTTGTTTTTTTTGCTTTTGCAAGTCAAGCGTCAGCGGTCAGTGGTCAGCGGTCGGGGGTTAAAGGTCAGGGCAAAGGGCAAAGGACAAAGGACAAGGACAAGGACAAGGACAAGGACAAGGACAAGGACAAGGACAAGGACATGGTGATGCTGCAGTGCATGTAATAGGCGGTGCAGCGGTGTTGTAAATAATTAGGTAATTCAATGGCCACAGTGGTACACAGTGGTTATTCTGAGCGGCGGTGCACAGTGGTGCACTTGTTGAAGATGTGGCACTTACCTTGTAGCCTGGACCCAGGCGGTGCATGGCGCAGATTTGTTGCGTTGTCAGCGCCTCGCTGAATAAATAAATAGCCGACATTTGCCCACAGAAGACACGCTCTTCATCCAGTTCAGGTGTTGCTCCAATGTAGCACTTGTCAAAAGGCTAAGCATACATACAAACGCAGAGATACAGATACAGTTAGAGACATTACAAATAAAGATATCCATATACAGATACAGATACAGATACAGAGGTACAAATAGAATGCGAAATGCGAAATTTACTTACATCGTTTGTGGAAACAAACCAGGCCATTTCGGTTGATGACGCCAGTTGTCCATTTACGAGGCACTTGATTTCGCTTTTTGTCCAACGGTTGTATATATACACTATGGCAATCATATACCACTAAACGAGTGCAATAAAGACAGCAGCAGACAGAGAAAGAGACACAAAGATAGTGATAGTCTAAGTAAAAGATTTTCAATTTCTTTTCAAATAAAATGTGTTTAAGAGTTCAAAATATTATTAAATAATTTAAAAATTGATTCATTTTTATTGAAACAAATGCGTGAAATGATTTGAATACACGATTCATAGTACAGAAATCCAGAAATTTTTGAATTAATTTGTTTCCTTTGAAGATTGAATCGCTCTTCAAAAACTTGCTATAATTGAGATGATTTGTAGAAAACTTTGCGATACTCCATTTTTGCAGTTGAATATTGAATAATTACATAAATAAAGCGTCGAAACTAATTTCGATTGTTTCTTTGCCCCCTCGCTCCCCCAGCCAGGATCATCAACATAGCTGCTCAATTAATTTGCTCTGCAATGTGGTGTTAATTAGACTTGGGTACCTCGGAATCACGCCCATAAATTGTATGTACTGTCGGTAGGCCAGGAGTTGGCTGGCTCTCCGGAATGATATTAGGATGGAGCAAGCGAAGGTGGGGTGCGGCTAATGGTACGTAACCTGAGCTTACCTTTCGTGGCTGGAATTCATATTTGACACAATGCTGAAAGCCCTTGCCCTTGACCTTCATCGATGTGAGCACCAGGCAGTTGCCCACAAAGTGGGCCGTGTATCCAACGCCTTTCGATGTCTTGAAGCTGCGGCAGCATTTTGTTAATTTGGTTAGAGGGAAAATGTAAGAAATGCGAGAAATGTGTATGAGAATATAGTAATTGGTAGCAAAAAGTTGGCCGTTCATTTTCTTTATTCTGCCACTTACCAGTATAGATAGGGTTTCTCGCGCTCAATGTTCACCGAGTTAATTGGATCCAATCGAAACCAGGTGGTAAACGTAAATCCATTTTCATACGGCCATTTGGCCAGCGGTGGCAGCACCATTGCCTGTTTAAATAGATTGTGTTACAATTAATGGCATGTATAGACACAAATACAAATACAAATATAAACATACACAAAGACAATGATATATGTATGTATCAGTTGTGATAATAGACCTAATGGTAAATCTCAAAATGTGTATTTAACCAGTTTTTAAATCCAAGTAGCCAAATAAGTGGCATACAACCAGAGACAAAGGACACACCCACAATGCCGAAAGGTATGCTACATATGGCCAGCACAAAGTCACTAGACGACAACTAGGCAACTACTTGAATACAATCTTCTAACCAGAATTGCACTTTCAATCCCAATTCTGATTCCCAATCGTAATCAAAAACACAAAAAGTCTAAGCATAAGCAAAGTGTACATACATAAATCATAGAAGCAAATTTCAAATATTTTTGAATAAGCTTTGCCTTGTCTGTTGCTTGGTTTTGCATGCCACTTGTGGCGTACACACACACACACTTATACACTTATACATACACATCCAAAAATACACAACATAAAGCAAATTGCAGAAAGGCAGCCGCAAACAGAAATGAAGTGAAAATTAAAAGGAAATGAGCACATTTGATTTATCATGAATTTTGTGGCTTCATGGCCAAGCGACGGATGAACACACACATTCACAAGCACACACATACACACACGCATGAACGTATTCAAACATTTTGTCTGTTGCATTTGCGGATGTTTACATTATAGTTCATAAATTCACAGGCTCATCACAATTTTGTTCTTTTATAAATGTTTATATAACTAACTGCCACGCCCCTCACTCAGCCTCCATCTCACAATAATTGTGTTTCTGCAAGCATTTAACTTCTATCATGATTTCGTATATATAACATTTTAGCCAAATTGATTTGTGTCTTTGAAATGCTTTGCCATTTTCTTGCACAGACTAAATCTTTCATGAACTTAAACTGAAAATTGTTCATTGAATCATTTTGGGCACGGGGTACAAGAGTTGGTATAGAAAATGTCAAAGATCCAATTGAAAATTGAATACATATACATATATATAAGCTAATATCTTTGATTCCATATCTCACAAATTAACTTTCTTGATAGTTGATATATTAATTTAATTTATTTATATTTTATTTTTTACAGTCAATTTTGCGTCTTAAATAAATTGGAATTATGCAATTGTTAAATAAAAACATGTTGATTACAGATATATTTTACCGTAATGTTAGTTAATTTTATACCGCAAATATATATATAAATATATAATAAAATAAAAAGTTTTCGAAAATATTTTCTGTAACCCAAAGTTTTAATTAATGTTATTAATTTAATTTTAATTTCAATTGGATTTTATTTATTTTGAATTGGATATTATTTGAGTGCGGACTCGCATGACTTCAAACTTAGTCCTGGATGCCAGGATGCCAGCATGCCAGGATGCCTGCATGCCAGGATGCTTCGAGGAGTTATATATGCATAATCGACATATCAGATGCTTTACGCTCTTGCATACGCAGTGGAGAGAAACATTATTTTTTTATGGCAAAACTCGAAGGATGTCAGAGTTATGTTGTGGCATTCGTTGCAACAACATTCGCTGCTGGCCCTGCCACTCGAAATTCATTCGTGCAACATACCATATACGAATCGTACGAGTATGTTATATGAGTTTCAAGTTGATCAACAACAAAATCAAGCAATGAATGTTCTGTTTGCTCGCAGACTCGCAGTGAATACTTGCAAAGCACTCAGCTGTGTGCACATTCATTACATTCATTGTCAATTGAATCATTCACTTGGTGATTCACTTATTCATAACATTCGTTTGCAACAAAGTTTTGCAGCTCATTTGTATGCATATCGTGAGCAAAACAACAATGGACATTGCCTTGAGATTGTTTTGCTCTTGTGTTCGTTCTGTGGAGGGTGTGATAGACGGAGAGGGGTATGGGGAGAGGGAAGCTCAGACCCATTGTGCAACAGTCGACGCTTGTGGCGTGCCACATGATTTAACATTGTTGCCACTTGTCTCTGGCGTCTGGTCCCACAACATTGGCATGCTGCAACACTGGACAGTTGGACTTGCACTTGCAACATGCAGCCTTGGGATGGCGTGGCATTGCCAGCGTGTTGCAGCTGCAGCTGTTGTTGCTGCTGCTCTTGCCACAGTGGGCAAAAGGAATCTCATTTCTAAACCTAAAAGCTGAAACAAACAGACAACAAAAACAACACGACAGCGAGTAGCGACTATAAACAGCGAGCTCGAAGCAGGCAATTTGATATCCTGGATATTTGGTTCAGGGGATTTGATCCTGGGATTTGCGGGTTGTCTAAACGTATTGAAGCCTAAAAGCGCGCTAAATGAAAATTAAAAAGGAAACATGAAGGAGAATGCCAACTGCTGTTTAACGCTGTGTGCCTGTATGTGTGTGTGTGTGTGCGTGTGTGTGCATGTTATGTTGGCTTGAGGAGGCCAAGGGGTGGGGCAACATGGCCTGTTTATTGGACATTCTATGTGAATTGCGTTTGCGTTTCGAGTTTCATTTCGTATCGTTTCGTGTCGCATTTGACTTCCAATTCGCTTTACGGCAATTTTTATGTGTTTATGGCATAGACTGATAGCATAGCATCCGGCAGGACTTTGTGTATCCTGTGCGGGAATGCCGAGGTGTGGGGCAAGTGTGGCAGTTGGCTGGCAGCACAGCACATTAAATGTCAGTTGAGTGACAGAGCTGCCTGCCACATGGACAGCGCCATATTACGAATTCGATTTAAGTGCGAGGCAATAAAATAAAAGCCGCCGCCCAAGCCCCTGCAGCGTGCCACGCCCATGACAGCTCCCCACCCTTATGGCAACAACAACAATTCCTCAGCAAACACCCAAGCCAGGAAATGGTCGTACGGCCATAGTTGGGCGGAAGCAGGACATTGGGGCATTTGTCAATGCTGGGCGCGGCCAGCGATTGACTGTGCAGTTCAAAGGCAACTTGCAACATTGCCAAAAACAAAACGAAATAAAAGAGAAACAGAAACAGAAGCAGAAAAAAAAACAAAAACAAAACCAAAACAATTGATTATTGTTATTGTTGTTGCTGTCTTTGATTATTAAACATTAAACATAAGACTTACGGATCCCTTGCGTCCTGGAAAACTGAAAAAGACATCGGGCCCATTGCGATGCGGCATTTGTCGCAGGACATTCAACAATTTTGCCGAATGACGCGGCCATTTGCCATTGTTGGCTTTCATTGTGCCAAACAGTAGCTTCAGCTCCTTTACCGTTATACTATAACTGGCCAAGACGCCCAGCATCTCGATGAGCAAATCTGCAATTGAAAGAGAAAGAAAGACACGTGTGAGTGAGAGACAAATCAAAATTCTTATGCAAGTGTGCGCGCATGTCATGTTTGTTCGTGTGTGTGTGTGTGTGTGTGCTTGTTGCACGCTGTCTGAAAGCCAACCAAGTGCCCCAAATATTCGCAAGCATTTGCACAACCATTAAGTTGCATGTGGCAACACACAAGAAAACAAATATTTATATATATATATATATATATATATATATATATATATATATATATATACATAGGTTGCCTC
>JBAMCR010000107.1:0-32500 GCA_037075045.1 Mulgravea parasiatica
ATCTGTATCTGTATCTGTATCTGTATCTGTATCTGTATCTGTATCTGTATCTGTATCTGTATCTGTATCTGTATCTTTACCTGTATCTGTATCTGTATCTTTACCTGTATCTGTATCTGTAGCCGTATCTGTATCTGTATATTCATATGCATAGATGCGCTTGTGTGTAACTGATGTGGGCTTGACTGCCGCCGTCATTCGATATTCGATAACAAACGGTTCGCAGCGTTTCTTTAATTAAGTTGTTCAATTTGTTGCCAGTTGTTGGCATAATAGACTTTTCGGACACTTCCCAGAAGGACGGACAGTTGGCCAAGCGGACAATCGGACAGTTTGACAAAATCAATGACAGTTCGATGCGAGATATTGAGTAATGAAAACCAACTGTCCATCCGGTTGTGTTGCTCCGTTAATCCTCTTGATTGCCCGGATAAAATCGTCCTCGATGTCACTGGAGCAGAGCATCTTTCCTCGTTAAGCAGAGCTCGCAGCTTTATTTCGTGATTATGTTGGCGAGTGTGAAGTGTATAATTCATTTAAGAGTGCAATAACATAATCGATAGCATTTGGCTGAGGCGTGTGGCATGATTAACGTTGCAAACGAATTACATACGATAATTTAATTGGATTAATTAAATAATATTGTATTATAGTTTCTATTGTAAATCATGACCAATTATGGTGAAACTCATCTGAATTCGATGTGTTCAAATCTTTGGGCATAATTTAAATGTTCAACACACTTGCGGAGGTTTGGTAAAGCATACGCTCAGAGCGTTGCCAGATCGTAAATGTTAAGTGCTGCCACTGCCAGTGAAAATGCATGAACGAACAAGAGCAAGCGACAATCTTTAAATAATCATAAATTGAAGTTGGGTAAATTGGCTAAAAGCCGAGCCGGGCACAAACTTGCGATGATGGCCTGAAAAGCGTTCATCTGGTAAATGGTGGGGGGAAATGGGATTAAAGCAATTTGATTTGAAATTATCGATGGCTGGCAGCGACGTTTGGTTTGAAGCGAAAAAGGACCCCAAAAGGACCTGCGAGCCTTTGCATCAACTTCATTAGGCGGCAAAATCTGACGACACTAAGCGCTAAGGTCCTTAAACGGAACAGGAAGCAGGAGACTTGGCGGCGAGAGATGCTTCTTCCAAAGTTCAAGTGCTGTTTTGTGTGGGCGTGTGTGTGTGTGTGTGTGCGTGTGTGTGTGTGTGGGACACTAATGCTGTTAGGTATATGGGCATGTTAAGGACATCGCCAAATGAAGTGACAAGCAACTTAACGCATTTAAATTAATTAAAAATGTGCTTAAGATGTTTTCGACTGGCGACTGGCGACACTGGCAACAAAAGGCGTCCTCGTCCTCGTCCTCGTCCTCATCCTCATCCTTCCCTGACAACAACAACAACAACAACAATACCAACAACAAAGTGCTTGCAGCTGGCAGCTGTAATTAGACAATTCACTTGGCACTCGCCACTCGCCACTTGCCACTCGCCACTTGCCACTTGCCACTTCTGCCCCATCCTTGCTTGAAGTGGCTTTCGGCTTTGGGCCTTGCCTGTTTTGGGTTTTAGTTAAAAAATAAAATAAAATAAAATTGCTTACATACTCTGCACTCTGTGGCACACAATAAACGGCATGAGCCGCACGTTCTTATACCTATCCATATCCGTTATAGGGTATACAGGGTATCCCATAGTCGTGTGGACTCCAGTTGCTTTCCTGCTGCTGTTGTTCCTGTTGACGGCACAGATTGTAGCCGCGCCGCATTGGCGGTAAAGTTTGCAACAGCATCAGGCAACTTTATCCTGTCGCCCGTAACCCAACGAACTGCCAGCGACAGCGACTGCGACGGCGATGGCGACTCATTCCCTGCCTGCACTTGTTAGCCCCCATCCCCCTCAGGACGTCTACCTCCTCTGCCGTCTCGCTGTTGTCCCGTTTGTCACTTGAGAGAGCGGCAAAAGTGTTTTAGCATTGCCTTTGCCATCTTGCCACATCGACTTTTAAGTAGTTGCCGCACACATACACACACATTCACATCTGCACACATACACACATACACATACACACACACACACACGTACACAGACACATGTCTATATAGAGTTAGCTATTGTTGGGCAACATCGAATCTGAGGCACTTGCAGCTGCTTTCACGTCTTTGAAGTGTGTCAGCGGCAGGGGGGGGAGGGGCGGGGCGAAGGCAGTATTGGGGTCGGGGTTGGCGCTAGAAGGGGGTGTGTGTGTGTGTGCAGCAGCAAAAGTCGCTCAGTCGTAGGCGTTAATGAAAATGCTTGTAATTAGTTTTGTTTGTTGGCAACGATGCGCTGCAGCAACGGAAACGGAAGTGCGGCAAATAATGCCAACTTGCGCTTTTGCATGCATCGAACTAATTGATTTGCCGGTGCTCCGTTTTCGGTGCTAGATAGTCGGTACTCCTGCCAAGTAGCTGCCACGACAACGTCCTATCCAATCCTTGACAGGGTGACGCACTCACAGATACACTCAGCGCTCTGACAAATGAAAATGAATCAATAAATTAATTGCCTTAAAGTCAAAAAGTAATCAAATGATTTTTCGCTAGTTTTTCATTTCGTACTCTCTCCCTATCTCTCTCTACCAGTTGTATATCTGTCTCCCTCTGTTTGAATAAATATTATTAACAATAAATAAATACATATCATATTATTAAAGTATGTATTTGATTCCCGGAAAAGTCTCGGTGGATTGGACAAGTGTTAAACAAGTTGCCAAATGGCAACGCCAGGTGGCGCCATTTCACTTTCAAAATTCCATTGGCTCATGGCCCATCAACGTAATTGCCCCAAATTTAATTTCCTCTTTAAGTTTGTCATGCCACAGTAGGCATAAATATGCAACAGCAGCAGCAACAAGAAAAACAATGCCAGCTGCAATCGCAACGGTGTTTGGGGCTGATTTTTGGGGTGGAATTCGGCATTCGGAATTCGGAATCGGTTTGGCTTGGACTTGGGACTTGGGGTCATCGGAAGTTCGGTGGGTCATTGTGTTGTGTGCGCCGCTGCTTCAACGGACGATGGACAGTGGGAGTCGGAGGAGGGGGAGGTGCAGGGGCAGATGGTCGACTCTGACTGGCGGCCAGGAACAGGAACAATTCATCATCTATATGACAAGCAGTCGAAAGCAATCGTTTTGTCATCTTCTTCTCTGTTGCTAAATTGAATGTGGCCCTCCTTTCTCTCTACCACCTCCCATCCCCCACCACACCCAACAGCTTGCTCCTTTACCACGCCCCAAGAGCTGAGTGCCCCGCCCCATGCATCCTTCCATTCAGCCAGAGACATTTCAAATGAAATGAATGAATGAGCACACAATGTAAATGTCTGTGTGTGTGTGCCTGTGTCGGTGTGTGTGTGTGTGTATGTGTCCCTTCACATATGCATATCTGTCGCCGCATTCCAAAATATAACAAAGGGCAAGAAGAGGATGGCAGAGCCTAACGCATAGTCGCACGTTCATTTTGGGTCTGGCAGAGGCAGGAAGGAAGCTCTACAGACAGATAGATGCTAAAGATGTGCATAGTGTATGGTGTTGGGATAGGGAAACAATACATACACACACACACATACTCACGCACAAACAGAGTGAGACGCATACACATATACGAAAGCATTTGCACCAGACACGCATACAAAGTAGGCAAAAAGTTGACTTTAAAAATCCTTTGACTGGGCACAGGCCTAGACTCAATCCTCGAACTGAACGTATGTACGATATGTATGTATGTATGTGTATGTGTATTATGTCTCTATTTCCATCTCCAGCCTCATCTGCAGCCGTATCTCTCTTTATTTTTACTTTGTCTGTCTGCATGACAATAGATCATCAAATTCATTACGTTACATTTCATATGTCTCATTTGTACTCGGAGGACTTGGGGCTTGGCTTAGGGCTCGGGGTCAGCGCTGGGTGTCTCGTCTGTGCGTGACCGTTGCATTCATCAAAATAAGCTAAATTCGAGCAACAACAATTTAGTCAAGCAACAGACATCCACACACACACACACACACACACACACGCATACATGTATATACACTTTTGCTGTAAGTGATGCTTCACATCGAATCACCCCCAGAATAATTTCTGTGTCGGCTGGCTGGCTAGTGAGACGTGCGCTGGCTTTATCAACATCTCTTAGCCCAACCCCAGTCCCACCTCCAACTCCAGTCTCGAATTTCACACATACGTATGTACATGTATGCATGTTTGTGTGTATGTACATATATGAGTCTGTCTGACGCCTCCGTACGAACGCAGTCCACACCAATCCCAACTTATTTAGCCCACGCACACTTGACAATGGTCAGAAATTTGCATTCATTTTGGCCGAGTGTGTGTGTGTGTGTGTGTGTGTGTGTGTATCCTTTGTATGCTGCAGCATAATTTAGTAAAAAAAAAAACAAAAGAAAGAATCCTCGATAAGAATTTAATTATTGAAATCTATATGCTTAACTAATCTGATAAATAAGCCCTGATCAAAGAGTTGGCACAAACAGCAATTGGCCTGGCTTTAATTGAATCATGTGAAATTGAATTAACGAATATTTGTACACTCGAAATATTTGAAAAACTAAACATTTGCACAACCCTATGTTTCAGACTGACTGCCACAAATCCAACCCAAATCGAAATGGGAAATGGGAATGTCCAACGAGCTGGGCATGATGAACCACCGTTGCCACATTCGACAGGATGCGTTCTGACGTGGTTTTGACGAGCTCTGTTTTAGCCAAGCAACTTGAACAATATTCAGTCAATTGGCGTTGAGACGGCGTTCATTTGGGCAAATCCTTGGCTTTCCACTTTCGGGGGCATCATCAATAATAATTTGTGGAAGTGAGCGTGCTCCGAGAGCAGATAAGCCTTGGATTATATTCCGTTTGTCGGCAGGTGAAACGAATTAGCCGCATACTTAGCTGCAGTAAAAAGCCGAGACTATAAACCCAAAGCCAAATCCCCGAACACCGAACCCCAAACCCCAAACCCCGCGCCCTGTGGCTGACAATGGCAAAACCCTTCCACAATTTTTAAGGACTGGGCGTGACGAGCTCTTGGTCTGAGTTTACGTTGTTCGTCTGGGTAAATTATGAAAATTAAAGGATCCAATATTTCCCTCACCCTCATTCACATCGCCTTTAGCTCAACTCATACTCCAATCCACTTAACAGCTGACACTCCCCCCCGGAAAGGCGGCTTAAGGGCAACCATTCGCAATTCAAGTTCAACCACGCAGTCAACGTTCGACAATGGGGCAAATTATGCGCGAAAAGTGGCGGCCAGACATGCTGGACGAAGGGTCCTCCCACTGCCACTGCCACTGGCACTGCTTAAGCTCCTGCTCCAGTTTTTGTTGCTGTTTCTCTTGAATCGGTCTTGGCCAGACATCGCACCCGGTCAGTCAGGTGCTGGAAATGGAAGCTATAAAAAATAAAAAAAAATTAATAAATAGAAAAACAGAAAAAACTTTGCCAATACGCGACGCGGCTCAGCGGCAAACATGGATAAATTATGCCGACGCACTCGAGTGCTTATTGTGCCAGCCCGGATCACTACCCCCCTCCCCCACCACCTGCTCCCAATGTCCTGCCAGCCTTTGTCCTTGCCCTTGGCAAAACGTATGCACATTGCTATCAAGTGCTTGCCTTCGATTCCCCTCGCCTCACCCAACCCCCCGTCCGTTTGTTCTAGCAAAACATTTTCCGGGCTCATTTCTTTTTTGTTTTTTGGTTTTTTTTTTTTTTTGCTTTATATCTTTTTATGCGCCCCGTCAATACAAGTTGGCCGCCGTTTTGTTTGCCATATTCAAAGTCATAAATCATAAAACAGCTCGAGGATATTTTATCATAATCACATCAGGAAGCGAAGCGTTCTTGCGGTGCTTGATGGAGGGGTGCTCGACTGTTGGGCCTGTTGGGGGATGTTGGGGGGTGTTGGGGGTAGCTGCCACGTGTATTGCCAACTTTGTGGGCGTATCGTGAGGCGTCCCTGCGACTGCGACTGCGACAGCGACAGCACCAGCGACTTCGAATTCGATTTTGTTCAATAGAAAAATGACATTATCCATATTTTTGGCGTTAAGTGTTGCTGCTATTCAAGTTGTTTTCATACCCCGTAATCATGACATACAGGGTATAACACACACACATTAAAAATCATAGAATCAAGCATATTGCATCCGCAGGAAATTCCAAATAGCAAGAAAAACAAATTTATAATTAATTGCAGCTTAAATTTCTACATCCAGATTAAGCGGTATCTCCTAGTCGAGCACTCCTGACTAAGGCTTGCTTAAAATAGTTGTTGTTGTTGTTGTTATTATTGGAGCTTTTAATTTTTATTCGCCTTCGCTTTGCTGTCTGCATTTGACAGGCGACTTTGTTATGCTCCATGATGCATATGGATAAGTAGGGGTTGCATAATTTAAGCAGTTCATACACATACACACACTCACATACACACACACGCGCACATACATACACGCTAGCTTGCCTATTTACCCGGACGCTGCTAAAATGCATATGAAACTCAATAAATAATTTTTGGCCCAAGCATCCACAGGCATCAGCAGCAGCGGCAGCAGCAGCTCGGCCCGAGCTCATTAGGCATTCAGTCGGGCGTTTTAATATATGAAGTGCGTGGGTAAATAACCACGCCCACACCCACACCCACACCCACACCCCCACTAACAGTGATGCTTCCCCCCACTCGACATACAACGCACTACCAACAATTCTTTGAGCACTTTCTGTAACTTTGGCTTTCCGCTCCGTTTGGAAGTTTGCAAATATTTGGAGTGAAAAAAACCATTGCATACTTTTGAGCTGCAAAAAAAAGGGAATTCAATTTCAAATTTAATATTCATGAATTCCATTTAGCAGACTCTCTTCCAATTCATAATCCACGCGATGACAATAATAGCAACTCTTTTGGATGATCATCAAAATAGATTGATCGGCGATTGATTGATCAATAAGGAAAATAGAAAAGAAAATAAATCAAATAGTTTGAGCAATACTCTAACTTTCTCTAATGTTAGATAGGGTATCTGTTGCCCCAACCCAGTGCAGCATTGGCAACAGAGTTGACTCCGTTTTAAAGCGAATTCGATTATTAAATACAAAAACAAAAAACCAAAACAGAAAAAAAAATGAGAATTCACCAGGACAAATTGCACAAAATGTGCACAAGGATAATAGTTGGGAGCGGAAATTTTAGATCATTTCCAAACGGGACAGTAAAGAGAGTACAACGGCATTACAATGGGTCATGGGTGAGGCAAAAATTGACAAAGGCCGAAAAGCAAAAACTCGTTGAAAAAACAAATCATAAAAAAGGTAGGTAGAAGAAGGGAATAAGATGCTAAGGGGCTAAAGGGAGTGTCACCTTTTTTTCTAGTCCTTTTTCTTTTAGTTTTTTTGTGGGCGGTTGGTGAAGCTGCTTTTTGTGGCAGCAATTGCTGCTAATGCTCCCGTTGCCAACATATGTTTTGGCCAAATGTTGTCATAAATTTTGAGGCACGGCGACGACAACAAGGACGAGCATGTGGACAGGACACAGCAGTTGGCTACGTACAAAGATGTAAAGACGGGCATGCCGCATGGCCGGGATGAGTCTAAGCCTTGCCGCTTGATGCTGCACACAAAGTGCAAAGAAACAATGTGCAGTGCCAAACAGCAGCACAACAAAGGAAATGAGTGCGGTTGTCTGACTGGCTTGCTGGCTGCCAGGACAACAGGACGCAAGGACACAATATACGATAGGACGACAACTCTGGAAGGCGAGGAAGGAGAGGCGCTGGACCACAAGACGACAGGACAACGAGCAAGTTTCCAGCTAACTGTACTGGCTGGCTGGCTGGCTGGCAAAGTTGGCAAATGATCTGGCAGAAATCAGAGCCGCTTAAGAGCAGCACTAACCATAGCTGACTTAGAGCACTCTAACAGCCAACATCCTGGCCATACCTTGGCCCAACCCAAAATACCAACCCACCCCCTCCCCCCCAAACCCGAAACCCAAGCCCCAATCCCAATCCCTTAAACTCCTAAGCTCCCCTTCATAAAGAGGCTCACCCTGGTGGAGCCAACGCTTGGCAGGCATGCAAAACGATTAGGAGTCGGAAGACCGACACACAGCAGACGGGAGCAATCAGGCAAAGTGCCTGCTCCTGTTCCCGCTCCTGCTCCTGCTCCAGCTCCTGCTCCTGCTCCTGCTCTTGCTGTTGACCAGTGAGTTGGTCACGTTGCACCTGGCATTCACACAGACACACACACACACACACACGCACACTCAGAAACTCATACGCACAACAAAAACTATAGAGAAAGAGCGCATAGGAGCCACACACACACACACATACGCACACACACATACACGTACACACATACAGCTAAAATAATTGCATAATTTGCATATTATTTTCTGCTAAACATGCAAAAAGCACCGCGCAACGTATGCAACATGCATTCCAAATCTACAATACATATACATACATGTATGTCTGTGTATGTGTGTGTGTGTATGTGTGTGTACATTAAGTGCAAAGTGTAAATAACCAACTCAGCATAAATCGTGATTACAACATTTTGTGTGCGGATATTTGCGGGCTTGGTTTTGTGGTTTTAATTTAATTAATATTTTTTGTTTCAACCTTTGCACAGCTTTGTTTACCCCGCCGCAACTCTACCACCCGAGCCCCCCTTCATCATCACGCTCTCCTTTAACTTAACACTCCCGACCTTTTGTTGTTGTTGTTTGTATTTTTATTATTTTTGTTTTTGTTTGCTTTTGCTTTTATTGTTATTTTTTGAGCTGGCACTTGTAGCAGCTGCAACATCAGCAACAGTGGCAACTGTGGCAGAAACAGAGGCATACATAGATACTTTAAGTGAACAGTGGAACGTAGAGGGGGTGGAGGTGTGGTGGGGGCATCGAGTATCCTTTTAGTTACACATCATGAGTCACTTTTGTCAATTAGCCGAAAACATTTTGAATGCAACAGCTAATGAGCTGATAATTGAATAATACATTTGCATATCATTGCGTATTCATAAAATGTACCATGAACTAATTATGAATACACTCGTATTCACATTCACATTCACATCCACATCCACATTTGTGACAGATAAATTGATTATACTACTATACACAATCTTGAGATCTCTTGAGTTGTCTCCTTAATGGAAACGTGCGACTTTTATCTTTAAGCTTCTTAAATACACACACACACAAACGCACACACACGCACACACACGCACACACACGCACACATAATTTAGTCCTTACAAAAGGATGCGTATATGATGCAATAATTAAGGATGTGATTACATAAGCAAATATGTACTGTACCATATGGCACACTCACCTTTATTTGGAATGGAATATAAAGTTTAAAATTCATTTCAATTTCAAATTTTCGCAACTTTTTTTATCTCTCACATTTTGAGGGAATTCGGATCTTTTGAATTTTTCAATGAGTGTCCTTTAGTCCTTGGTCAAACGTGTCTTTGGGCAATCCAATCGCAAGTGGTCCAATTACAATATATATTTCAGAGATAGAATAGAAATGTAAAAAGGATATAATTAAATATAAATATTTTTAAATATTTATTTGTTGCATTAAAACCAGATATTTTTATTTTTTATTTATTTTATTTTTATTTATTTGATTTTTTTTTAATTTACTAGTTTCAGAGAAACAAGTTTTATATATATTTTTTGTAAATCTAGCGCATATTTACTTTAAATTGAAATTGAAAAAAAAAAGTTTTTTTCTTTAACGATTTTCCTTCTTTTTTCAATGTTTCACATTTTTCTATTGCCAAATGTCGGCAATGAATAAATAAATAAATAAAACGTTGATATTGAAATACTTTTTATATGTGTATATATGTCATGTATGTATGTGGAAAACATATTTGTATTCAACGTAATAAAATGTATTTAAAATTAATTTATTAATCAATATTTAATCTTTAATTAATTAATTATTTAAGGCAAACAAAATTCCTAAAATTGCACCACAAAATTACAACATTTCGCATGACATACAATATATTATCATACATACATTCAAATATAGATAGTATATATATATACAAATATACGCATATGCACTTGTGTGGAATTTCGCACAGTGTATCATTAAATGCACTGTAAAATTAAAATGCATTGAAATGCAACACAATTAAATGCTATAAAATTTGTTTGCATTTTGGCCAGAGAACTACCATCTCCCTCTCTTACCACCCATCCTTATCTCTCCCTCTTTCTCTCTCTCGCTCTCTCTCACACACACACACAGACATACAGACACAATATTGATCTTATTGCATCCCTTTCGCGTTGGCTTTTTATTTGGCGTTGGCAACAATGCGGTTATGTAATATAGTGCAAATATTGCGTAACACTTGGATAAATAAATTTCACCTATGCATGTGCGTGTGTTTGTATATACATATGTATATGTGCATATGTGTATGTGTGTATGTGTGTGCGTGAATGCATTTTAGAAAATGCAAACGTGCAAAATCGCATTAAATGAGCATTAGCGCATTGTTGATTTTTAGTGCAGTCGCGCCTCTATCATCCTCATCCTCATCCGCCAACCCCTCTCCCTCTCACTATCCCTGTCCCTTACCATCACCCATCCCCACTCCACTGGCCACGCCCATGGCAACGCCTACTGTTCAAAAATTGATGCCTAAGCGGATAAAATATTGAAAACTAAACTAAAATTGAAGCCTTTTTGTTCACTTGCAATAAGCTTTTAAATTTCTACTTGTGGAATATTTAACCCCTTAACCCCTTAACCCCTTAACCCTTTAACCCCTTAACCGCTGCACAATTAACCCCTTAACCCCTTAACCGCTTCACCCCTTAACCCCCTAACCGCTGTTTATTTCAATCCTATTGATGTAGTAAATTCCATTGGAATTACAATGCAAGTGACAATATTCTTCAGTTTCGATTTGTGGCATTGTTTTAATTAATAATTAATTCTTTTTTTTTAATTATTTTTAATTACCAAATATTGGGATATTAATTACAGTCTGATATATAGAATAATCACAGCATAAGGTCAGAATCATTTAAAGTCGGTATCTCGATGTAAGGATATTCCCCAATTAAAATAAATAAATAAAATAAAATGTTAAATTTTGCATGAAATCATCGTACCATTTGGGAATAATAATATTAAATAAATATAAATAATTAATTAATTTAATTTATTCTAATTTTATAATATTTTTCAAGATTTTTTATTTGATTTTTCTTCGTTGCTGAGTTCGGGAAAATTCATTGAAAATTAAATGTTGTGTAGGAAAACTTTGTGGGGAAATTTGATTGTTTAGTTTTTGGCTATTGTTGGTTTTATCTAATTTTATTTTATTATATTATATTTTATTTTATTTTTTATTTTTCTTCCTTGTTTTTTGATTGTTTACGCTTTGATCTTCAAGCTGAGTGAGTGTGCTGCGGGTCAAAGTTCATGCTTGACGCCATCATTCCGCGGGGGCACTTCAATAAATTAATTTAAAGTTTAATTAAAAAATTGGTCTTTATTTTCAATTAGTGCACGGCTTCCCTCCTGACCCCCATCCACACCAGCTAGACTTTCACGCTCCCTACGCCTCATCCCTTCTTCCCCATCCCCATCCCCATCCCCATCCCGCAGCTCCCATTGCCCATTCTCCTTCGCCCCCTTCCAGCACCGTTCACATTTGCACTTAAAGTGCCGCCTCTTTGCCCGCTTCTTCTTAATTAATTAAGCAAATTAAATTTATGCATGGGCCAACAGAAGCAACAACAACAACAACAATAGCAGCAGCAACAACAACAACAACAACAACAACAAGAGCAAGAGGAAGAACAACGTAAGAAGCGTGGCACAATAATTATCAATAAAGCTGCCGCTTCTACCTTTTTTTCAGTAGAAGGCAAGAACAGGGAACCGGAGTAGAAAGGGAATAGCAACAAATGAGGGAGCAGGAGCTGAAGCTGGGGCTAGAGCAAAAGATGGAGCTGGAACTGGAGCAGGAGCAGGAGCTTTAGAAGCACAACAATGGCTATTAACTTACATTACCCCAACAAGTGCGAGAGAAAAAGGTGGTGGAGCCAAAAGGCGGATTCAGTTGATGGCCGGGACAGAGGTGCAGCAACAGCAGCAGCAGCAGCAGCTGCCAGGATAATGTGGAGGGATGGGGATGGGGAGTAGGGCCACTCACGTAAAAGAAACATTAACGCGCCATCTCTGGTGACCCATCCCCGTGAATCCCCTTGCACACGAGCGTCAGGCAAAGAACGCCACACGCTCGCTTGCTCCCAAAGCTTGTTAGTCTCGGCCGTAGGAGCTGGCGTTCTTGGCACGTGACTTGGACAAGGACGAAGGACGTTGGGCGAAGGACAAGGCTTCTTCTGCTCCGCCTCAAAATATGGCGCCTACTGACAAACGTGTCGCCATGTCGACTTGCATGCAAAGTGCTCCAAACCCCCAGCACACTGGTTCTCTCCGCTCTCTCCCCGTTGTCTCCATTCTCTGGGTTCTCTCTTCACTTTGAGCAAAAGCCAAAAAGGTGAAAAAGGTGCCAGAGCTGGAAAAGGTAGAAGAGGTGATGCTGTGAGATGACTCTCGTCTCAGGGGCTCATTCTTTGTGCCCCATTTGGCTCTTACGTAGCTTCCTCTGAGTTGGTTAGAGCTGACTCTTACTCTGCCCCTGCCCCTGCCCCTGCCCCTGCCTCTGGCCCCATTCACGTCACAAAAGCTAGCTTCTAATGTTCATGGACGTCGCCCAAAAGGGGCTCTTATATGTACTCGTAAATAATCGAATGCGATGTGATCCCTTCAATTTCAGATTCGCATAAATACATACACTTACATACATACAAACATACAAGCTATTTACATACATACACATTAAAGATCTATTGCATTCCAGTTCACATCAATTGGGATGTCTTTGAGTGTGTGTGTGTGTGTGTGTGTGTGTGTGTGTGTGTGTGTGTGTGTGTCTTGTGATCTTTAAGCCCAGCTGTCCGCACCCCCTTCGAATGTCACTGTTCGCGATCTCTTAACTAATTACTTTCGTCTACGTATGTACATACATACATACCCCCTACATACACACATACCATGATAACATACATACCCCTAGCTGTGTGCAGCTTTGCATGTGCGTCTCGTCTCAATCAATCAAGAGTTGGCGTGTCTGCAATGCATTTACCTAGATTAAATGTTTAATTAATTTATTTTATATCTATATTTTAATAACTGTTTCTTTGCTCGCCCCTTTTTTTTATTTCGCATTAATCACATTTGCAAGTTTAACGCCCCCTTGTACCCGCCGCCCATGCCACAGTCCCTGTCTCAGTCTCTGTCTCAGTCTCTGTCTCAGTCTCAGATTGTGAGCAGCCTCTCTTCTCCCAGCTGCATATACATACCATATATACATACATACATAAACACATACATACACATACATGCATACATACATACATACATACATCTCGATGCGCTTGCAGACTGAACTTTGGTCTTTCATGTCCATTAAAGTGTCTCAAGTAACAGCAGAGGATGCCACTGCATGTACGGCAGGTGCGAGTATATCGCATACAGGCGACTAGATTGCTGCAGTCCTTGCCGTCCGGGAGTCAGTCTGTCGTCTGCATAGCACGGGACACGAGCGGGACAACTTAATTTCCGCCTAGATTTCACTAATAAAAACCAACAACAACAACAACAACTGCTGCTGCTGCAATGAATTTTAAAATATTCATAAATGAAAGCAAAAACAGTTTGTCGGGTGTTGTGTGTGTGTGTGTGTGCGATAAGTGTCCTGGAGGGCTGGCGTTGCCAGATGAGGTCGAAGGTTCTGCATCCTGATGCACTAATTGCTGCCACGTTGCCAAGTTGCCGTTGTCCCTACGCAAAGCGAGTGAAATCAATGGCAACAAAGGCAACTCCCTCCCTTCCACCGCCACCCCCCAACAAGCATGTGTCAGTTGTAATAACCATTGAAGTACACACCTACACTCTAGCAGATAGCCACCTTGCCGCCTTGCCACCTTGCCAGCTTGCCGCATGTGAAACAACTGGCAGCAGCAATTAGAAAATGTTACCAACTTAGAAATGCGTAGCGCCTGACTAAATGGACGTTAATGGCCATCCAGCAACCAACTAATAGCATCAACAACAACAATAATAAAATTATCGCTCAAAGGGGGCTACCCCCCCCCCCCCCAACCATCGGCAGAAGTGTGGCAACCCTTTTTAGAATTGCTCATACGCCCAGGTGTACGACCAGCCACACCAGAGACAAAAACAAAAAAAAACAAAAAACAAGCGAATAAGGGAGAAAAACAGGAGGAGCAGCAGTTGGAGCGCAAAAAGGGAAATGAACGAAAGGAAATTGGGTGGGAGTGCGACTGCGGGAGGGTGTTGGGGTGAGAGATTGAGGGGGGGTAGGGTCAGCTAGGCACATTAAAATTAAATTGCAAATTAAACATCAAAGTAGTTCATGGGCAAAATAGTGAAATGGGTTCATAATCGGATTTGACGACTTGTGAAATGCTTTTAAATGACTCGCCATTGCGATCGGCTAGCCGCGGGGTTTGCCAGCGCTCAATTGGGTTGCCCTGGTGAAAATATGAGATGGAGGGCAGGAATGACGGGGGGGTCGCTAACAAAATACGGTCAAATGTCGTAATGAATGCGTATGCATTTCAAAAAAAAAAAAAAACAAAAAAAAAACAAAAGTATTAAAAACTTTCGTCCTGAACTCGTTACAAAAAGGAACTCTAATAATCCTTTTTTTTCAAAGAATTCGAAAAGTCTGTAAATTTCCTTAATAATACTATACTATAAATAAAATGCAATAAATATTTAGCTTAAATTAATATTTTGCTTTTTCTTTCTTTATTGCATTTCAATTGAATAAAACGTATTTAACGTACAATATTTCCTATTAATTAATTATCAAAGTTAATTTCGCTTTTGCTTCGACATGTGAATCATTTCAGATTCGAAAATGTATTATACTCATTTGTGTACATACATCTAGAGTGTATGTTAACATAAGTATATATATATATTTTGAGTTTCATTCTCAAGATAATATTATATTTATCGCTGATCTGGTCATATATTCAGAATTCATAATTGACTTGAAATTTAGTTTAGTTTAGTTTTGAATGAAATTTCATTCAAAGTTTCAAATATTTTACTCACTTCGTGGTGCACTCAGTTCAGTTCAGTTTACGAGTTCATCAAGTTTTTTGCACAGTGTACGCGGTCTCTGCATTTGTATTTCGCACTTGGCTGCCTCCGATTACTGGACGGGCGCACATCTCTCTCATTCTCCCACTGCCGGGGGCGGGGGATGTTGGTGGCTCGAGGGTTGTGGTGGATAGGAGGCCGGGGGTTGGGCGAGGGGTGGCAATGGGTATGCGTACTCTTTATGATAGAATGACACCTTCACTTGGCTCTACGCTTGCCTCGCCGATGCGCATTTTGTCGCTGTCCATGTTGCCTCTGGCTGTGGCAATGTTTGCAATTTTCTAATTGTTGTTGCTGTTGTTGTTGTCGTTGTTGTTGTTGTTGCTGTCGACGCGCTGCCACCGCCAATAAACATTAAAAACAGGCGCCGAGCTGCCATTGAGCACTGTGCAACAAACGAATTCTTTAAAAATCAATACGCAGTTTTAGAAACTGAAGCTCGACCAACATATTTCCATACACTGCAAAAAAATAATGTAAAAAACTCGCTTGAATTTAATTTCACATTTTATGATACGAGTTAATTTTTTAAATAATTTTTATATTTTTTTTGTTGTTGTATTTTTGGTTCAATTTTTTTTCTATATAAAAAAACTTAATTTTTATTTAAATTTACATTAAACTTTCAATTTATCCACACTTAGTCAATAAATAAATTACCAAATTGAAATAAATATTGTATAAAAAATGATAAATAAAAAATGCGCCTTAACAATTCTAAATGAAATTATTGTTTATGAATAAATAAATTATTTATTTATTTACTTGTTCTGTTGAAAATTTTTTTTTATTTAAGCAAAACATTTTAAATTGTTCGATTTTTTAATTTATTATTATTTATGTTGGAACAGAGAAACAACTCTTTCTTTCTCTCTTGCACTTCTCTCTCTCTCTCTCTTACTCGTTTTTTTTTTCATATTTAATTTTTTAAGGTTTAGATTCTTTGTTTTTAATTATTTACCGAAAGTTACACAATAATTTTTTTCTTATTTTTTGGATTTATGCAATTGTGTTTTTATCTATTTCTGAGTGTGTATGTGTGTGTGTGTGTGTGTGTGTGTGGGTGTGTGTGTGTGTGTGTGTGTGTATGTGTGGGGCATGAGGTTTTGGTGTTTGGCTACGCTGATGTTGTCAGCTTTTCAGTGGCTGCAGCGGTCATTGCAGCACCTACAACGTTAACGGTAACATTAATGTCAACGTCGACGTCAGCATCAGCATCTACGTTGGCGTCGGCGTCAGCGTCGACGTCTGCGTTGGCGTTGGCGTTAGTAGCAGTGTCAGGCGGCAAGTCGATGCGATGCGATGCGATGCTGCAAACTGTTGGCTGCGGCCAGTTACAGCGGTTGACTGACGCGTATGCGTTATTAAATCTGCATATGAATACATACATACATGCATACAATACGTATACGATGCGTAAGTGTTTACACACACATATGTGTATGTGAGTGTGTGTCCTATGTCTCTATGTCTCTATGCGCATGCTGACAGCAATTTGCGTATCAATATGGGCACATAATGCTTCGAAAATGATTTCCAAAATTTGCATTTAAATTAAAAATTATATTTGCAACACAAACAGACGGCCAGGCGGTGCCGTTACCCGGTAGTGTTGTGGGTAACACACACACACACACACACACACGCACACACACAAGTATGCAAAACATATGTATATGATTTTTTGGCTGGCAGGCGCACTACGATGCCACCGCAAAAACGTCAAAAAATGCAAATTTTGCAAATTTTAGCAAAAATTTAGCCATTAGTTGTTTCAACGTGCGCTCAAAATGCGTTACGCATACGCAACGTGTGCATGCCACAAGCGCCGCCCCTGCCTCTGCCCCTCCCCATTACCAGCCAACGCACATATACACAGGTATGCATGCATATGTATGTGTGCGTATGTATGTACATACTCAATACATTCACAATTGCGATATATGCCAAATACATACATATACTGAAATTCTGTTGCGCATATGTCAGCTGGCTTACCCTGCCCCTCTTCCCACCAAACCAGCCTATTCAGCCACATATACACACACACACATACGCACACATACGCACACCTTCGCATACAAACGCAGTTGTCACACAGCTGCGGCTTTGATAGCTTCTGTTTTTGATTAGGCAACCAGAAGCAGAGTCTGAAATGGGAATTTGCCACTGGTTGTTGCATGTCGCATGTTGCATAGTTGGCACCACACAAAAATAACAACAACAACAAAAACAAATAAAAAATAAACACATAAAAAATATAAATACAATTCAAAGAAAGAAAAGAATTAAATTTTTGGGTTCTTTCTTTTGTCCAGTTAACAGGGCCAAAGCCGCTCGCGACATTACCAAACGCGGATCTCGGCCCAAAGTTATCAAATGTTCCGGCCAAATACTTGCTGGTTGGCCAAGGACTCAACAGTTTGTCAATCGCTCATCGGTATACCCTGTAAAAACAAACAAAAGTATTGAACGATCGGTTGCAAATGTTGCATATCTTCAGGAAGTCAATCGAATCGAGTCAATCAATCAATCAGAGATCAAATAAATATTGTATCTATAGGTTCAACTAGTTATATATCCGAAAGGACATACCCATAAATAAAATATCTGTATGTGTATGTGTATATGCGATTGCCAGGATATATGTCCTGGAATTGCGTGAATGAAATGTCCTTAATTGGAATGTTGCGATTGTCCGGATACTTTCTTTGCCAATGCATAAAAATATTCAAAGTATCCGAAACAAGGTATACGATCCTTCATATTTCCAGGGTATGTACCAGTCGAGAACGAATATTGTTTGGCTTTAGAGGACAATTGTTTTTATTGCTTCAATTTGATTTTGAAAATTTAGTCTAGTCGCTCATAGCTCGGACTGCGGCTATTCGTTTGTCATTGTCCATTGCGGCTACACCTGCCATCTTGCCCCAGCTCCTGCCCCCCATCCGCCCGCATCCACCCACAACCACGAACAGGCAACAGCCACGCCTAGCTCCATCGCAGCCACATCTATTATCCAACTGCACTGGGTGGGCTGTTTGTTCAGCGTTCGTCCGCCTCTCGTCTGCGGCTGTAAATGAAGTTGTGTTTTAATTAAAATTCCAGACTTTATTTCTGTAATTATATTAACTCGCTGTTCGAATTCGCTCACTCGGCTCAGGCTGAGTTCGGACTTGGACTCACTCGATCGATCTCAATGGTGGGCAACGTGGTGTCCAACGTTGTTGCCACAATGAAAACGACAACGACAACGACAACGACAACAATAAGGAAAGGATAAAACCATTAACGGCAAAGTGAAGAAATGTGGAAAACGTGGCAAAGGCATGCGGCAACTGTGACGCCCACAAGCACCCGATTCCAGTTTCAACTCCAACTCCAACTCCAAGTCCAACTTCAACTACAGCTACAGCTACAGCTCTGTCCGCCACATCCTGCTGTGTCCTCATTGGCATTGGCATCTTCGTGTGCTGCTGCTGCTGCTGCTGTTGGTGTCCTGCCGCCTGCAAATGGTGTTAAAATTAATTTAATTGAATGTGAAATGAAATTTGTTTTGACACACACACACACACAGACAGACATTCGCACACACACACACACTTGCTCACATACAAGGACGAGTCGCCAGGATTGCTGTGAATTCCTTGGCTGCCATCGGATGCCGTTCTTATTGTTTCCCTATCGCCAGCATCGTCGAAACAATTCACCGGCTCGTTGCAGAATCCTTTTCCCACAGCTACAGCTGCATTTTGAGTGAAAGATTCCTTCAATGGAGAATGTGCGGGGAATACTTTAGATACTATCTACAATTCCCCCCCCCCACTCCATCCACTTACCCACCACATTCGCACACATACACAAACACTTCTTTGTCTCTCTCTCTCTCTCTCTGATATTCTCTCTTTCTTTTTAATTTTCCCATTCAATTGTTAATCGTTGGCCTGATGAACACGTTTTCCATTCCACTTGCATTAAGTAAAACACGTTCACCGAGCAACAACAGTTGTGGAACGGTTCTCACACCCGATCAGATAGGATCGCTGATTCGCAGGATCAGATGAGTTTTCAATTCAATTTCATAATTATATAAAATATCCCTTTAACTAATAATTGCCAAAAGGTTTGTTTTTCTAATTCAATTTGGATTTTTAGTCTTCCGATATACATATAATATATATATAAAATAACGATGTCGGTATTATCTATATTATTACATTGAATTGTTCATACCAGATATATAGATACATACACATATATATCTCGTACTCTGCCTTCTTTCGTTTGTTAATTTCACGGATTTTCGTTCGTTCAAGTGGAGGAGCAGCCGGAGCTGTTGTTGCAATCGCATTTTAATTTCTCCGGCTTTATGTTAATTGAAAACCAATTCGCAAGCACACAAAAACAAAAAAAAATAAAAAAAAAAATAAAAACAACAACAGTTGACTACCCCACAGCCCCCCTGTCCACTTGCCGCTGCCTCTTGCCTCTTGCCGCTTGTCCTTTGCCATGTTGAGAGGCATGAACAAACAGACACTCTACATTTGAAATTGATAGATAAACAAAATGTATATACACACACATACACACATACATATACATACATACATATACATGCATACATTCGAGTATATTATTTATGGATTTGTATCTTTGAAATACAAAATGTATATGTAAATTTATATCTATATATATAATAGCTTTCGTTTATATGTGTATTTAAATATATATCTCTATCTGTATCTGTATGTGTGTGCGTGTGTATTTGTGAGTAATATTATTTTTTCTTATTTATATATTTTTATTTATTTTTTATGTTTTATTTGATTTTTGCTGCTATTGACTTTGGCGTTTTCAATTAAATCACGTAATTGATTAACATTGAAGCGTGGATAAAAATTGAAATTTTATTTACCTTTTTATTATTGCAAAATGCGGCAACAGCCCTCCACTCGTATGTATTGTATATATGGTACATACATACAGATATCTCTGGATGATAATGTGTAAACTCGGGGCGTCGCATGATCTCTGAACCATCGCATTGTCTGTAATATATACCGAATACCCATACCATTAGATTCACATGCCCCACCAAATGATTATATCCAATAGATTGCAACATGTTGCATGCAACAACTTCAAATACTCATATTTATATTGTATGTTTATGTATGTGTAAATGCATATGTGTATATATATATACATACCAATTAACTGCAAGTAAATCATTTTATTTTTCTATTAATAAATAAATAAAAAAATAATTAAACTTAAGAAATAATAATTTGACAATAAATTGTAGAGTATTTGCTAGTCGGGCAAACTCTCAACTATAATTTTTTTTCTTGTGTTTTGTGTGTGTGTGATTTTTTGGTTTTTTTTTTATTTGCCTTAAATGCGATTTGGAAGCATATGAAATGCATTTTGGTATTTAAATACCGCACATGAATTATCCAAATGCGTTGATTGTATTATTTGCAGTTGATAAGCCTCATTATTTCTGTTTGTCTGTCTTTCTGTCTGTCTGTCTGTCTGTCTGTGTTTATATTTGCGTTTGTGTTTCCGTTTCTGTCTATATATATATGTGTGTGTGTGTGTGCGTGTGTGTGTGCATCAATTTACAAAATTACTTTGATAATTTAAAAATAAAAACGTTGCCTATCTCCCGAGGGTATCGATACCCTATACTTTGGGCTCAACATGAGCGAAGGCATTTAAAAGTTTCCAACTAATATGTACTATATAAGAAGAACATATACGACATCGGTCATCGTATGTAGATGTATGTGTATGTATGTACAATATATATATTATAGTATCCCCAATAATACAATATAGGGTATACAAAGAAGTTTCATTCTTTGGACTCTGACAAGGGCCACGGCACCGGATGTCAATTGCTGATGAGGATCTTGTTATTGTTATTTTTGTTGTTGTTATTTTTGTTGTTGTTGTTGTTATTTTTGTTGTTGTTGGTGTTGTTATTACATGTAAGTGCAACAACATAATTGTTGTAGCTGTTGAACTTGTTGACCATTTGCACACCCATATTGAAGGCAATTCACCACATGGCACAATCAGAGCCACCTCCAGCTCCAGCTCCAGCTCCAGCGCCCCCTCCGCTTCCAGCTCCAGCTCCAGTTCCCTCTCCAGTTCCAGTGTCATTTGCCTCCCTCTACACTCAATTTGTCTACCCCCACCAGTTGCAGTTGCAGTTCCAGTTGCAGTTGCAGTTGCACCTTCTGATTTGCAAGTTCCGATTCCCAGTCCCCAGTTCGAGTTCCACTCCCACTGCCACTTCCACTTCCAGTTCGAGTTCCAGTTGGAGTTCGAGTTTCGTTTAGATTTGCATAATAAATGAGATACAAGAGCCAAGCGGCTACTGCCACATACCCACTGGCCATGGGGCATGGCCCGTCTGCCGTCTATAATGATGATAATAATGATGCAGGCTTTGTCCAGATAAACACTAGAAGATAACACCATCCGGGTCTGGAGGTGCAGGTGCAGGTGCAGGTGCAGGGGCACATATGTACATACGTTCGCTAATACACAGTTGCAAAGGGCCGCCGGCGGGGTGAAGTGTACTGAGAATTCACTTTTTAAAAAGACACACACACACAGACACACACACATTGGTACATAGACAATCCGTTCAATAGGATGCATATGCTATAATACACACACATACACACTCTCTTTATCTCTCTCTCTCTCTCTCGCTTATTACAAGCAGTGCTGTTGGTCTAGCCGTTTTAAGGCCAACTTTCTGCAAGACAATTGCTTGATATCTTTTTTCTGCATTGAAATCCTTATAAATAAATACAATGCACACATACAATGATACACTAATGATTATTGCAATTTAAAGATACCGATAAAAGAAACGCTTTTGTACTACATACATGAGTGTACGTATGTGTGTGCATAAGCTGTATATGGTATATTAAATTATTTAGCTGGAAACGCGTGCAATATTCGTAATCCGCATTTTTTTGTTTTTTTTTTTTTTTTTTTGTTTAATTGCAAATTCGGAGATTAACCATAATTATAAACAATTTAATTAAATTTTAATTTTTCATTTTTGTGGCTATCTGCGGCTCCCAGTGTTTGGGCCAAATTGCATAAATATTACCACAGCGTTGTGCAACACTGGCGAAAAGGCCATTTTGTATAGCGACAAAATATGCAAATTTCATTGCATACTTTTCGGAGGTGGCGTGAAAATCGCATCGGCTAAGCAGCCAAACGCACACACACACACACACACACACACACACACACACACACACACACAAACACACACCCACTAAGAGGTAGGTAGCCCAATCAAACAAATAAAGAGCAACAACAACAACAACAACAATAGCCATAATAATAACAACAGCAACAGAAATGACAAAGTTGAAGGAAAGGAAAGGCAGACGCAAGCTCACAAAACAGACGCCTCTTGGCCAGGACAACGACACTCGAACAAGGACAACGGCAAAGGCATCGGCAATGGCAACGGCAACGGCAACGGCAACATAATGCCTTTCCGGTATCCAATAAACCGACTGCACTTGGACAGCCCGGATTTCCGCTTGAATCATTGATGAGCTATTAAAGTCATTTCTATTTTGCTGTTTGTTGTGCGGCTCCTCTGGTCCGTCTAACAATCAAGCTCCTGCTTCCCTCCTCTTCGCCCACCCAACTCGATCTCTCTCTGTCTCTCTCGCTCTCTCTTACTCTCGCTCTCTTTATCTCTCTCGCTATATACATTTATATCTCTATAAATAACAATAACTAAGCAATTGCATTTGCGAGTATCTTTGTATGTGCATGTATCTACGTATGTATGTACATATGTGTGTGTGAGTGTGTGTGTGTGTGTGTGTGTGTATGAATCTTAATGTTGTAGTGTTGTTGCTGTGTTGTCGTCATCAGCAACTTTTGTCACGTTCATCTTCGCAGCGCGCTTAAGGAATTCATCAATTTAGGCATAGCATGCCCCATGCCCCATGCCCCATGCCCCATGCCCAATGCCCCATGCCCCATGCCCCTTGCCCCATGCCCCATGCCCCATGCCCCACACCCTATGCTGCATGCAACACGTTTTTGTGGCGGACAAAAGTCACAGAGTTGCTCATTACGAAGCGTTGCAAGTGCAACGATTGATTACAGTGTATCGATATCGATAGCAATTATCGATGGGCAAAAGCAAATATCAAATTATACAATATTTATACCACATTTATTAATGATTTTAATTATTAATAAAATGTTATAAAATATTATTACAAATAAATATTTGTTTAATTTTCAACTTTAATTGCTTTGATATTATTGCATAATTTATCGATAAGTGATAAATAAAATCAAAAAGTATCAAATTGTGCTATATACAATGTTTCATATACACATACACATACACACACACACATGCGTGCCTATAAGTATGTGTGTGTGCTTAAATAATTTGATGGAACAATTAGCGAAACGAAAATTTGATTTAAGCTGCTTTTAAGCAGCGCCGAGGCCAGGATGTGGTCATTGTTGGCCGTTGGCCGTTGTCCTTTCGCGGCATTCTTAATGAAACTCGACACTGGACTTAAGTCCTGATAATGGTCCTGGTGTGCGGCATGAAAGGGTGGCAGCGAGCGGGTGAGCTGTGGGCGCCAGGGGGCAGATTCTCGTTATGTGAATGGGCATGGGGATGTGGATGGGCATGGAGATGGTGATGGGAAAGGGGATGAGGATGTGGAGACCTGTACGCTGATTGCTAAAAAGCTTAAGAGCCAACAATTGAACCGCGGCCGTTGTCCAATGTGAATGCCACACGCTGAATGCTTGATTATAGTTTCGTTGTTGTTGTTGTTGTTGTTGGAGCAGGACGTGGCAATTGCCACGACGACAGCGTAGACGACGTTGACGGAAATGAAAAGATAATTTACCCGCATGTTTAAACATGAACGTTTGCCACGCCCACACGCACGCGACATAGTCCACAGTTTGGAGCCTAGCGTCTGGAGTCTGGAGCCCGGAGCCCGGAGTTGTGTGCTGATGCCAACAACAGCCAGCCAGGCAGGCAGCTAGCATTGCCATGGATCCATGGATCCATTGCCATTGGACTAGGAATAAAATTAGGACCAGGACATTGTTGTTGTCCCCATCGTGCCGCTAATGCTAATGCTGGTTATCCGTCTATCCATCAGCCGACCATGTTATGATGTAAATGCCAAGCCACTCGACTGCTGCTGCTGCTGCTGCTGGTGCTGCTGCTGTTGCCACTGATGATAATAGCTGCCACACAGCTGAAACTCCTACCCCAGTTACCAGTTGCCAGTTGCCGGTTCCTGGTTCCCTATGCCCGATGCCCGATGCCCGATTCTCGATTCCAAGCTTTAGCTTCAACTGCAGAGATGCGACTCCCGGTTTAATGCGATGAATACATGTGTGTCGCTTCCCTTCTTGCCGGCAGCGACTACCAAACATTTATTCTGTCTGTCACACTGTCCATGCCGCATATACGCACAGAGAGAGAGAGAGCGACAGAGAGAGAAAGAGGGGGGTAGAGATTGAGATAGAACGAGAGAGAAAGAGAGATGCACAAATTTATTGTTCTTAAACATTTGAGCATGAATGAATGACTGTGCTGTTAACTGGAACTGGAACTGGAACTGGAATTGGAACTGGAATAGGGTACTGTACTTGAGAATGAATTGATAATTGTTTACAGTGTTCGCTCTATTTAAATATTTAGTTAATAAATTTTGTTTAATTTAAATTGAAACATTTCGCAGGTAAAATAAATAATATGAGGCAATTCGAATTGAATAAATCGAAATTACAAGAGAATGTCAAGTCTTGTGCAAAGTGAACGTTTCGTTCTTCCAGAGTGAACACTGTACTTGAGGAATGCCTCCATGAATGGGCCATGGACCGGCCATTGGCCCTGAGCATTGCTCTGGTTATATTTGAATGCCAAGTTGCCAGTTGTCACAAAGTGAGTGAAATATAGCCAAAATGTCAAATGTCAGCGAAAGACATTATTACTGGCTAGTTGATCCGTCCTCGTTCTCGTCCACATCCACATCCACATCCACATCCACATGCACGTCATCTTGTACTCCACCTCATCCGCCTTTACCCAACAAGTCGTCTACGGATTGTCGCCGTCTGTTGGCGTCCACGGCGCAGATAATCGATACGCACACGCACTGCAGCCTACAACTTGTATGTGCGTGTGTGTGTGCGTGTGTGTGTGTGTGTGAGTCTCGCCATGTCAAGCCATCAACCAGCCAACATAAGCAACAAATTCAACTTCCACTGTGAGCAGACTTTAAAATTTCCCTAGCTTCAACTTGAGAGATAAATTCAAATTTCGAATCAACTGCAAATTTAAAGCAAGCGAGAGTCCGACATATAGACGATGATAGAGATGGATATAGAGATGGAGATGGAGATAGAGATAGAGAGGGATATAATACTAAAAATGATAAATTGAACAAGCACAAAATGTAAATAAGAGCCAAGTTTAAGGTAATCGATTACACTCAAATCCAAAGCCGAGTATGAAGTTAAACAAAACATTTTCAAGCCAAAAATAAAATAAAAAAAAAATTAAAAACAAAAAAAACAATATTTATCTGCTGAAATTCAAAATAAAAATAATAATACACAAAATTAATTAAAAGTTGAATTATTATAAAACAAAAAAATAAATAAATCATAATAAATGTAAATTATAAAAAGTAATTTATAATAAAACTTAAGCTTTTTTCGCTATTAAAGCTGCAATCAAATGAAATGAAAGCTTTAATGTGCTTTTCACGTCAAAATCAATAAACTCAGTTATCTTTGCCGCTTTGCATCGTATTTCATTTCAATGTTCTATAACTGTAGTATTTATTTATTTATTCCTAAATTTTATTTTTATTATTTCAAATTTAAAGCAATTCTTTCGTCACAAACTCAAACTCTTGGGATCAGCTCAAGATGGAGAGGCTGCGGGAGGCTGAGAAGCGCGATTTCTTTGTGGGCGACTACAAGGTGTTTGGCCTGTTGGATAGCGGCGCCTTTGGTGACGTCTTTTTTGGCATGAACCTGTGCAACGGCAACCAGGTGGCCATCAAGTTTGAGAAGGCGAAGGCGCCTTATCCCCAACTAGCCTACGAGTATCGGGCCTATCGAGCGATCCGTCCGACAATGGGACTGCCCCAAATTTATCACTTCACCGAGGAGTCTGACTTTTCGGCGATGGTAATGGAGCTGCTGGGCCCCTCATTGGCTGACCTATTTGAGTTCTGCTGTAACTCATTTACCGTAAGGACCGTACTGATCCTGGCTGAAGAGATGTTGTCGCGCTTGGAGTACGTGCACGGACGTGGCTTTGTTCATCGGGACATCAAGCCACAAAACTTTGCAATGGGGCGCAAACTTACCTCGAAGCGATTGCATCTGATTGACTTTGGCCTTTGCAAGAAGTTCCTTGATCCCATCACCCACGTCCATATACCCTACCGAGAGCATTGCAATCTAACGGGCACCGCACGGTACGCGTCCATCTCCGCCCACGAGGGCATCGAGCAATCGCGAAGGGACGATCTCATTTCTGTCGGCTATGTGCTCATTTACTTCCTGCGTGGCAGCCTGCCCTGGCAGAACATCAAGGCACCAACTAAATGTGAAAAATACAAGCGTATTCATGAAATGAAGGCTTTCATCAGCAATGAGGTACTCTGCAAGGATCTACCCAGCGAGTTCACCACGTACATGAACTACTGCCTCAACCTCAGATTCGATTCCAAGCCGAACTACAGTATGCTACGCAAACTGTTCGCTCGCCTTCGTTCCAAGTTGTGCATTGCCAAGGATGCCCCATACGATTGGGAAGTGCTTACTATAAACTTCCATCGCAAGCAGAAAAATCCGGGCGTTGAGTATCGGAATGCTCCACTGCGATGCAAGACGGATGGCGGGGACAGCGGTTACCCGATAATTAAAAATGAAAAATGTAATCGTTGGGATTAGGTTTCCCACCCAAAAGACGCGCAATTGAATATTTATCACTGACGTGGGCCTTAGTCCGAGAATGATTTTGCCAAATTGTAAATATAAAATTCTCAATGAACTGTATTCATTAATGACTCGCAAAATCAAAGAATATCCATCAGATTTCGTATTCTCGAAAACTTTGGAATTCTTTTCCCTCTCACTGCGTAGAAAGCAAATATAGTCGAAAATCAATTGGTACCATCTCTTTCACTGTAAAGCTGCTTAAAAAACATACTTAGAAGCTATGCAAGGAGCTATCACCTTAATTCCTTGCATCTGGAACGGTCACTTCGCCCACTTCAGCACACAGTGTGTATCTGAAGGACTTGAATGGGGAAGAGGGCGACCAGGATGATATAAAGTAGTTACATTCAGAATCACAGCTCTACACACTCAGCACACAGATGGCTAGTGGATGTGACAGAGAGAGAGAGAGAGAGAGAGGCAGAATGGCGTTGGGAGAGGGGCTTTAGAGGAAATTGCTTAGATGGCAGAAGGAATAGTCAGATGAGTTGACTGGACAGCATCAACAACTATGCTCCAGAGGCGACAGCTAATAAAAATTGTTCACTTTTTTTCCAATTTGAGAGTTGGCAACGCTTCCGCCTTTTGCCTTTTTTATTCCCACCCAACTTCCTCAGAGCCTCCTCCTCCTCCTTCTCCTCCTGCGACCATCCCATTCTTTTCCCCACTACAAACATAAAGACCAAACCGGCAAATAGAGCAATTTAAATTGGAACGTGATTATGCAAACGTTTGTACAGCTTAGCTCAAGTGCTGCTCCGTGCTGCTCCGTGCCGTGCCGTGCCGCTGCTTGGCTCACACACATGCCAACATTGGATATGGCCAAGTATGGTGGATTGCAGAAGAGTGGAACAGGACAAATCGGATACCCTGGAGTGGGTGGTAGCAGTCGAAATCGAAGTTGTGGCTGATGGCTTACAACGCATAAAACAATATTCAGGATAAAATCTAAACGAGCTGTTGCCCACCTGATTTAAGGCTCTGCTAGGATAATATCAAAATATTTAAAGCAATTCAAGAAGTAATCCCTAAAAAACAATCGCCATTGAATTATTTCTTCTACAACATTGATGAGTGATATAATTTTGCAATAAATTTGAATGTGACAATAAATAGTAGATATGCATACATAAATTTATATTATATTGTATTATATATCCAATAAATCCAGATTGATCGGATATATCGACAAGTTCAAAGCATTTGCAATTCTCCCCTCTACTGTAGCCAATCGAGGAGGCGGCGCAACATATTCCAGCGTGGAGCGAGGCACTCCAAGACGAATAACAATCCGGCTGCGGCCAGTAAAAGGACATAGCATCTATAAATGCCTCCTAATGAATCGTCAGTAATGCTCGACAGCTGCTCCAGGCTGTTGTCCTTATTCTTATAGCCCTCGTGATAGCGTCGCACAATGCGATCCACGATGCCGGAGCTGAGCAACTGAGAAATCTTGCGATCGAAGGTAAACTTCAAGATGGTGTTGCGCGGCATAAAGATGGCTGTCTGATACAGGTAAATGTGCTCGCGCAATGGTTGCAGCTGGAAACTAGGATCCTGCTTCTTCCAGTATCGGACAATATCCAGTAGAGTGACGGTGGTTAGACGAGAACCGGGTGGAGCTATCTGCATTTGTATAAAGCGTTGCTCAGAGTTACGAGTTTCCAAAAATGTCATCTCCGGGGGATAGAACTCTTGAATATTGTTTGCAATTAAAGTGTAGTTCCTTTCCAAGAGCTCAGTCAATCCACTGGGCAACGGTTGCATTATCTGTGTGCGCAGCACATCGAAGAGCTTTGCCTGGTAGGCACACCGGAGCACCAGGGTCAGCAGCAGCCAGCCGACGAATAACGTTCGTAAAGTTCGACTTTGCGGTAACCGTTGCATCGGCACCGGATTCCCAATGATCGTTTCTAGCAGATTGTACGCCGGATGGCGCAACTGCATACGTCGCCGCAGCAACAGGACACCAACGAGCGCCACGAAAATTGTTCCCAATAGGCAAAACCAGACGTGGTAGTCAAAGGGCCGCATAAGTCGGACAATGTGCTGATGATAGGGCTCCGGTCGCACTGCAAATACAAAGTAGGTCTGGTAATATACTATCGTGGCTGAGAAGAGCTTTCGACGGCTGTCGGCTCTACTAAAGCCTCCGATGGCTAGATTCACCTGTCCGGACAGCAGCTAAAAAAAGGAAATGAACGGGGTAAAAGTAAAAAAATAATTATATAACATTTTATAAAAAATATATTAGTGGAATTTATCAAATCCTTCAAATCGAATTTCGGGAATACGCTTGAGTATCAATCAACGCTGAAAATTGATTGATGGACTGTTCAATCGTTGTAGACTTACGTGTGCAAAGCTGCCCACCGTTCTGTTACTGTTAAACATCTCGCTCTTTCCATGGGGCACTATAAGTTGGATCCGAAAGTTGAGGGCCTTCGCAAGCAGCTGCAGTAGATCCCAATCAATACCTTCCAGATACTTTAAATCAATTTCATGATTATCCGTGGACCTATTAATGTTTCTTTCTTTCGCTTTATATATGAGAAACGGCCACATTAAATGACCGCTCACATTAACCGGGCAGTTCATAAAATTTTTAAAACGCAGCGGAAAAATGCCTCTTTGATGCAATAGCTGACCACCTCCTGCATTGGAGGAGAAGCGATTCAACTCAAATACCTGGACTTTCGGTTTGCACTGCTTGTTAAATAATCTGTATGTGTATATAATGATCTCTCCGTCCCGCTGTACCAACACCGTCACATTGATAATGCGCTTCCTCATCGCCGCCACACAGATGCGCTCCACCGAACGGTGAGTCATCGTCAGGTGCTCCATCAGGACGACCAAGTAGTAAAACTCCTGTTCGTGGTCAACATACGAGTAGTCCAAATGCAATTTCCTAAAAGCAAAGCAGCAAAAAGGGAAAATATGAGAAACCATCTGTTAAGATTAAGAATATATATTATATATTTAAAATCCTGAAACGCAAGCCTGATCCTTCAATATCAAATATAATTATGCAGGATCTGCATTTTATTTATTTCATCTTCTTTTTAGCTTTTCGCAAAAATTTTTTAGGGCGGAAATTTGTCTTAAATAAATTTTATCCGATTTACACGATTTATTTGCTGACTTAAAGGTTTTCAATCATTCACTCATTCAATCAATCAATCAATCAATCAATTACTCAATCACTGTGCTACTCACTCAAATGTGCTCGCCGAGTCCACCACGAAAAGCGTAAATTGCCACGGTGTCTCCTCCGGGGAATCCCTTTGGAGGAGCAGCGCGATGTCAGGCATCATTTGGTGCAGCAGCTGGTCAACGAGATCCTTCTGACGCAGCTGTGCCACATTGTTGCAATGCAGGCAATGCTGGCGCACAATCAGCTTATTGATCCTTGTGGCAATGAATCTGTTTGCCACATAAACAGTGGCATTCGCCAGACGCTGCACATCCGGATCGACTAGTGACTGGTTGAGATTCGATCCGAAGCTTAGAATTATGCAGCCAGAGCACAAAAATAGAAGTAGCCGCCGCATCTGTGAGCTGTTGTGACTTGAATAATCGTCTAGCTGTTAGCTGGACATGCCACAAGCCACATGCCTCAAGGTGCATGCGGCAACGCGCTAATGTAATTGCCCTTGGTGTGATAAATGCATTTTAATGCAATTGCTTTGATAAATTTGACTAATTAAAATCAATTGGCGTGAATTATGGAAAGATTTCATTTATCGATAAGTGAGGTTAGTTCCTCCAAAGTTAGGTTAGGTACGAATACGTATGTATGTACGGAGTAGGTGGTACATAAGCTGTCGAGCTCTTTGAAGCATAACGGACGTGGACTGAGGGTGCTGACTGCAGCTTTAAATTGAGCCAAGGCTATACATACTTATGACCATATTTAGCCACTCCCAACCGTCCCCCTCCCCTCCCCTCCCCCCATCCCCTCCCACCAGACACTCGCCCCTAAAACGCGCACAAGTTCTTGGTAATTTAAGAAGCAGAAGCAGAAACAGCGCAGGGACACACACAACTTGCAACAGCGTTTGGTATGAGGTGGGACGGAGGTGGGGTGGAAGAGGTGGAGGGGCGGAGCTGAGTTGGCTGGCTGCGGCTGGCCTTTAGGTTCGCTTGATGTTATTTTACAAGGACACGCGCACAATTTATAATAACGCCAGGACCCAGTCGTAATGCTTCATATTGCTCCTGGCCAGCTATCGCAGCGTGGACCAACAAATGACGCCTTGCTGTGGACTAAAGTGGAGTACAGTGCGGGAAAGTCAGAGCAAGCGACTTGAGCTCTATGGAAAGGACACGCACACCCAAATAGAGATGTGTATGTGTGCGTGTTCGTGTGTGTGTGTGTGTGTGTGTGTGTGCTTGCAAGCGAGAAAAATGAAGCGAAACAATTCCAAGTAAGCAAACAAAACTGATGGAAGATAATCTACTTGAAGCATACTTTAAGGCGTATCTAATGGTCCTTTTAATGTTTAAACACGCTTTCGTCTTTCTGTCTTGTCCTCTTACTGGAAATACTCTCTCCCACCCATTCCGAGCCCAAATATCGCCCCACCACCCTCTGCAGGGCGCCTCGCTGGCAGAGAGGCAAACTAAAACCAATGTCCCATGTTTATTTTATCCACATCAACAGGTTCAGAATCACAATCTCCTCACAATAGCCCAAGCCAATGTCACGTTCCTTTTTTTTCTCTCTCTCCCTCTCTCTCTCTCTCTCGCTCTATCCCCCTGGTTCTTCTCATAATGCTAGCCAAAGTCCTCCCCCTTGCAGTCACCGAGTTAAGTGCGGCTCTGCGGCTTCGGTCCACTGTTTATTTTATCACAATAATTCCACATTTTTGCTTTTATGAATTTTTAATTTGAACAGTGGAGAATCCTGCGCAGGACGCCAAGCCAAATGGGGTGGGGGGGATTCAGCCCAGGAGGTAAGGGTGCATGGATGAAGATGAAGGCAAAAACCTTTTGGTCAGCTGGGGTCAACTCGATGTTACAAAAGTAAGTGGAAAAGTAATTTATTGTTGAGCTGATTACATTTTGTATTGTATTTATATAATATTTATCGATTGTCTTGGACTATGATGTTCA